>CM076571.1:950381185-950674471 GCA_034641835.2 Pinus albicaulis | reverse complement strand
TTGACTCAATCCCATGCTGATCCTGCTCTCTTGAAATCGGGATGGATTGCTAAAGAAATGATGACCTAGGCCCCACTGCCAGCTGAAATCTGTAACATCTGCTATGTCTAAGGGCCCCTACTCCGTTGTGCTCTCTACGAAAAAAATCATACCATCAAGAGGGTACCAAATCATGATCTCCCACCAATGCATCCTGGAAGAATAATATAATGTAGCAACAACTGTATAAGGAACACGCTTAGAGTGTTGTCTCCAGCTCGTAATCAACTCACACTGCTCTGCCCTGTCTGCCAACAAAAGCTGCCTGTAGAAGAAAGCCCCTCTCTCTATAATGGGCCAAAGTGGACAAGAAATGCTGCTAGCCCCAGCGATGTACTCCTGGAGAGTGTTAACTCCATGTACATCTATTTACACCTCATTAATGTGTCGGCCCAAAGATGGATGCTCCACCATCTCCAACAACTCATCCCTCTCATTGGGAATGTAATGATCCTGCTGTCCCCTAGCCCCCTGCAGAACTATCCCATCGACCTCCAACATCTCTAGAGGATATGGATCTGCAACTGCTGTCACCATGCTCGGTGTCTGTGCATCTGACTGCTCCTCCTCAGTGGCTAATCCCAAGGTTATCCACATATCCATCATAGACTCAATGTGAGCCTCCATCTGACTCTCCCTAAAAGGACTATCATGCATGATGTGCATAGTATCCTCCTCTGCTGACTTAGGCTCCATCATATGCTGCTATGGCTGAATCATCACAAGTGACTCATCACCCAGAGTATCTCCCATAGAGTCCCCTTACTGCTCACCCTGCACATTGGAATATAGCTCTGGCCTACTGTCATCATCGCTGCATGACTGCTTTCTCTCCCTAGAAGCATCCTCAACTGGTCCCATGGACTCATCTGAAGAAGAGTCCTCACCTTGGCATACAAAAGGAATGCCCTTCTGTTCTTCCTCATCCACATCAGCTGCATCACTCAAGAAAGAGTGATCAGGCCCCCAAGATTCTTTTCAAATGAAGCAAAGTCCCTTCCTTCTCAGCTCATTTTTGCTGCCAAATCCACTAAAATAGAGCAGCTCCTCCTTGGTCAATTGTCTCCTGAGTAGCCAAATATTCTGCTCAACCAGCCCTTGGGCTAGCTCATAAGCAATAGGTGAGACCAACTGCTCTCTCTTCCAAATGCTCAACAACCTAGTCTGCAACTCTCGACCAATGGTCTCACAGTCTCTCATACATGATGATAGGATGGACTGCATATGTGTTATGACGGTGTCAGAATGATGTCTCCTAATGGTGAAGAAGCATTGGAACATCTGCAGGATCAATTCATCACACTCAAGGTCAAACATGATGACATAAGTCTCGAATGTGGCCATACTCCATAAAATCTCAAGCTTCTTCCCGAAGGTAGATCCCAAGATGTTGTCCAAATCTTGAAAAGCCTCTACAATCAATCTCATAATGCTCCTCATAACATCATCATTATATGGAGCTATAGGTGCGGTCAACTTCTTGATGTTATTGAGACAAGCTGCAACTGGAAGTGTGACCCCTTCACAAGGTTCCTCCAAGAATTTGGGCGGTATGAGAGCAAGCATAGCTGGTTTTAGAGCCCAAATCATTTTCTTCCCTTCTTCTTGGCTTATTTTGGACAAAATTTCATTAAGCTCATCAAGTTTGGACAGAACTCTCCATGTCATATTCATGTGTTTCAAATCTATCCCAAGTGCAAGGATTTTGTGACCAATCCACAATTCTCCTTGCAAATCTTTTGGCTGCTATTTTTGAAGGATGGCATAAATTCCTCTTGAAAAGGGTCTACTATTTGGTTTTGTTTTCTGGTCTTCTGATGCATGATGGTTCAAGGAACCAACCTTTATTCTTCTCAAGCTACTTAGGAATCCCTCCATGGTTCAAGCAACGATATGATCACTTTTTTTCTGAGTTGTTATAGTGATGTAGGTGTAGTTTTTGTCAACCAGTTCAAATACATACTGCTGGAAATCGCTCCAGTAAGCTCCTCGAGAAACTGCATTGCTACTCCAAGACTACACTGTTGCCTGACTTCGGCCTCTAATTTACCCACTGAAAACTGGTCAGAAAATTCTAGGAATTTGGGAAGGTGATCCTTGCCCAAAACCCAGAAAAACCCAGAAAGGGTTCTTATAATTCCAACCTTCAAAATATGGCCCTTTGTAGTTTGGCCCTCTTCCAATTTCGTTTTCTGGCACTGCAGCTGCTACTTTCAATCATTGCTCTCCAAAATCTTACAAATGAGCCTCCTCCAATGACTGCGTAGGCCCTTCTAACCAAAATATCTGCAACTGAAAACTGGAAAACCCTCAAGTTGAGCCAAGATTTTTATCTGATACCACTGTAATATCCCAAATCGGATATTTTAATTAAAAATGCAGAAAAATAACTAAATTCCACAATATGCCGTAAAATTACTATTTACTCAACAGAAGATTGCCATGTAAAATAAAAACATAAGCACTGCAATCTATCAACACATCAAATAGGAAGAATATCAGCATTTTATTATAGATAATAACTGAGGTTACAAATACATCTAATCCAAAGAAGAGCTGAGACAGAGAACTAGCCACCAAGATGAGTTGTTGCACTGTGCTGGCCTCAAAAATGAACTGTTGCACTCTCCCTCCGGCAACGGTTGTCACTAAAACCACTGAAGATGATGAAGCACAAGTTGAAGATCTGAATTATCCTCACACCAATCCCTGAAGCTCTGTGAAAATTCTGAGTGAAGTATCCTCAGGAGAGTAGGGTTTTCGTCCAACACTCACAAATCACCCGAGGGTTTCCGTCCTGGGGCTACGACTGAAGTAGAGAACCACGTCTCAGACCTCTCATACAATAAAATGATATGATCCAAAGATATCCCTCAATGGCCTCCTCCCTTTCTTTTATAGATCTCTTGGAGCCTTCTAGAGCATTATTTTTTTATTATTTTATTCATGGAGCACTTTTACCTCTTATTAAAATATTCCTTTTTAATGCATAAAAGAGTAAATCGGCTACCACATCTCCTTCGGTCACTAAAACTCATGTCCAACTATCCTGTCATGGAGGTATCCTTGTCTCAGTTCCAATGAGCTATTACACTAAGGTGTTATGTCTTGTATTCCTCCCAAAATTCCACCATGAGCGTAGCTGAGTTAAGCCCATAAATAACTCAAATTTTCGAAAGTTGTCAGAATGCACCAAAACGAAAGCCAAAATGCTCGTCTGATGGAATATATCAAGTGAATGCCACCCGACCACATAGAAACTCCTCAAAACTCCTCCAAAAATCCCCTGGGCCCGCTGATGACACCAACCTGTACCTGTGATCAGTCTGCTCCTAACTCTGGAAGTCCCTCCTAGCCTTGTCATAGGAGACACCAAAAAAAGGAATATTACATGGTGACCTTTGGAAGTTGGCCTCCCATGCGAAGCTTCCATCCAAAAAGAACCTCCTGATCTTGGTCAATGTAAGAAGGAGGGCCTCCATCTACTCCAATATATGGAGGATTCCTTCCTCAAGGGAAGCACCCTTTGTTTCTCCAAATCCATGGAGTGATTTCCTTGCACCATGGTGGTGCCATCCTCCATCACTGCAGAAACTCCTGTCAGTGAAAAATATGTAGTGAGAGTGGGTACTGCTGAAAATAGGAGAATTTCTCCCTCCTCCTTGAGTCTATCCTAGACTCTCTGCATTGTACTAGACCCCTCCAAAGTATTCACCCCTCCGGGATCTAAGAGTGGTGAAACAAATGGTAATATGTCTCTCACCATATCTAGATCTGGTGGCCTCCCAGGTGGAATGCCCCCATGTAGTGAGACATCAAGATCTAAAGCAGATTGTAACAATGAGTGGACTGATTTGTCCCTTCTTTCACTGCGCAATACAATCCCCTTCTTTTGTGCAAAAATCTCTTGAAATAGATAAGGGTGAATTCTCATCATCCCTTTATGCTGATCCTTCTTCTCTTCTTTTCCTCCCATCTCACAATCCACAAAAACTGATACATGTTGCTCTGGAATTGTGCTTTTGTTCCCACATGTTGGATCATTTGGAACTCCTTGTAAAGACACAAGGGATCCTCTAATGGAAGCAATGGCTCTCTTTCCATATCCATGTGGTGATGGATCTCCTCTTGATGGTACAACACTATTAGCTATTCTTTGCTCATCCCCTTCATTAATATTTTAAAATGTACATCATCAATGAGAGACCCTAGATCTTGGTCTTCTCTTGAAGGAGTAATCTCCATGTCTTCATCTATATAATAGGGCTCTTCAAGAAGTGGGGATCCTGCCCTTGGCAAGGTATTATGCATGCTTTTATCCCCTTCAACAGAAATATGGAGTGGGGTTGGTAAAATAGATTTCTCCAACTCATGCAAAGGTTTTGAGTTTTTAGGTTCAACAAAATATGTTTCACAATGTTAATATCAAATCTTCTCACTAATTTCTTAGTGAACCCTACATAAGTATTTACATTTGCATGATAAAATGAAGCAAAACTATAAAACCACCAATCATGGGCCATGCCTTTAAGATGCAGAGCTACTACTCTAATGGCCTCCTCTTCTAAAATTTGGTGTAGCTGAAAATAGGAATCTAGCTCCTTCACCCAAGCCTTGGTTGTGCACTTTTCTGATCCATAAAAGTTAGATAGAAAGATTCTACCTCTCTTGCTTCTATTATGGTTGCTGGATCTTATGTCTTCCTGAGTTGGAAAAAACCTTGGAAGTCCAAGTGCTTTTTGAATCTCCATGATTGAGACTCATACTCCTGAAGATAGTCACTCAAGGTGACGCAGGAGCATTAGGCTCAAACCAATATTTTGTATATAGGTAGACTTAGGGGGGTCTTATATTTTCTTGGTCATGTAATTATTGAATAAATCGAGTGATTTTGGTTTAATGTAGAAAATATTGTAACTGCCCGAATAATTAATGGGCACATGAAGAGATATTCAGTTTCAGAAGTTAAGCTAATTTTAGGAGTCTGCCTCTGTCTGTCAGAGCGTTAGTCTAATTTGGAACTGTATGAATTTGAAGAGTTTGTGAGTCATCAAGAAATTCAAATCAATTCATTGTAATTGATATACAAATAGACCTCTGTAATAGAGTCAAGAGACCTGCAGAGACCTGCTTAGAGAACCGCATAGGCTGCATAGGATTGTAGAATAGAGGAGAAGGGCCAATTGATCGAAGATCTGGCCAGTAAAAAGTTTGTAAGCTAATTCACTGTATAGTGAGAAATTTGTCTCAGTGTAACTGTGCATTTGTCGTTTAACTCTGTGTGGAGAATACCTTGAGTATTTGTGTATTGATTGATTTAATTATTGTGTGGAATGCCCTGAATCTCTGTGTGAATAGTCTCTGTAGTGGATTTGAATGATGTCCTGTGAAATTGGAGGGCTTGAATGGTACTCTGTATCTGATGAAGAAGTTGATGTTATTTTCGGGTACTGAACATGTATATGCGTTCTTAACTAAGAGTAGCTGATTTCGGTGTCATTGAGTTCAAATCCAATAAGTCGGGATATGAGAATTAGTGTGATGACTCCATACTGAGGGCTACTGTTAAGATACGATTATTGGGTGATGCCGATGTGAATCTTTGTGTGAGTGCTTATACTCCTAAATTCTCGTAGATGTATACATTATGTGGCTATATTGAAGGTATGACTATCCTGTGTGGAGAGGCATGCATCATCAATTAAAGCAAAGGTTGATCAGAGTTCCGCATGTAAGATTCAGTTGTGAAGTCAGGTGGAACCCTGAGCAAGAGTAGTTGGAACCTTAAAGGCCGCATAGTAAAGACAGTTTCTAGCATATCGCACTGCCTTTGTACGGTAAGTAGTATTCCCCATTTGAAAGCGATCAATTCCATAGGCCGAAACGTGGCCTTAAGTAGTCTTGGAAACCCACTCTCATCGCGAGTTAACGATCATGCAATTAACTCGCGCGATATCCAGTTGGATCGTTGGATCATTGAAGCCGGTGCAACATATTATCCTCTGTTGGATGTGGAAGGGTCGTAGGCGCTGGGCCCCACGCATATATGTATGTTGATTGTCGTTGTCCTAACTATGGTTTACTATTTTAACCAAGGTATGGCATGTTGGTTACATTGACACAAGTTTAATAATATATGTGTAGCCCGAACATTTTATGAAGCCCCTGGTTATAAAATGAACGGTATCATTAAAGGCTAGTGTGGTCCGCCTTGTTATATGTTTGTTGTGGTCAAGCACTATTGTAATAAGAACCGTGTTCCGATCCCAGCCAACCGTTAACATAACAAGTGTATTTATGCATTGGCCAATGGTGACGGGTTTATATGAAATACGTGGTTTTAACCAAAAGAGGATATTTAATTAATATCTCAATCTCAGATTGAGATATTAATATACACAAATGTATTTAATTTGTTAGTTAAAAGGAAGCATAGTATGTTGAGTTTTCCAGATTGTGAAGTTGATTGGATAAGAAATTTTGGAGGGATTCTACACACAGATTGAGGTTAAAATAATCTAAAACTCAGAATGTGGGTTTACCCAGTCATCACAAGGTCTCTTCCCTTGGTGCATCTTCTTCCTCCATCCTTCTTGCAATGAATGTGGGCAATAAACTACATTGTGGATCTGCATGTGTGGCTGAATGTCCACACCCATGATGTGAATATCTAGGGCTTGCTTCACTTTCAAACCCTCTTGGAATTTTTCTACACCTCTCCCCTTTCATCTCCTTGATATCTTCCTTGATATTTTTCATAGTTTGGAAAAGAAGCTGGGAGATCCTCCCTTCCTTCATTTCTCCAAATAATGGAGTCATGCCTTTTTTTTCTTCTGTATAACTTCTCCTTCCTGTGAGAAGCCCCTCCTCCTAATGGCATAATGTCTTGAATGCATAGGCTGAGCCAAGATTATGCTCTAATACCACTGTAATATCAAAACTTGAGGGTCAAGCCACTCAAGCAATAAGAACAAGCCTCCAATGATCAGAACAATCTGCACATGAGTTGCTGCTACTGTATAGAATGTTGGAAAGCAGTGAAAGTGTTGTCTATATCAGTGTAGCTGTTGCTGTAAATATATATGAATTTAATAAGGATGATATATATAAAATAAATGCCCACAAAAGAAGACGTGGGCTTTAATACATGATTTCTAGCCAACTCGGAAAAGATTGCTAGAAATACCAAGCAAATATACAATGTGACAAATAACCCTAAGGTTGATATGTAACTGCAAAATGGAATTGGAATAGAATGAGGCTATGAAAGATCTGAAATGATAATGTCCTCCTCCAATGGTATTTCTCAATAGAAGGTTGATCCCTCTATTCAGAAATAAACCCTCCTGATGAGCTCAATGAATCCTCCCAGCAACTGCCTCTAAGAATAAGGCAGTTTTGGTTTGTAACTGTGTTGTGAGGGATGGTAGATGGTTGGCCCGATGCCAAAAATGTAGAAATATGCCCAGGATACCTCCTTGTTGATCCTCCAATGGATAGGCTACCTATCCACTGAAAAAACAAGCCCATAATTAGCTCTATGTGATCCTCCTTTGATGCACCTTGCAACACAACCCATATCTAAATAGAAACTGCACTATAGCTAAAGGAGGTAGCTTGGCCAGAATGCTAGAATGAGGAAATGCAACCCAATGAACCTCTCCTTCCTTGAGGATGAGGTAGGGATTCCCGATCAGAAACAACCTTGTGCTAAACAGCACAGCAACCCTGCTAAACAGCAAAAGGATGCAAAGTTTAAACAGACCAATATCAAATGATAATATAAAACATGAATAACAATGGCTACCATCCCCTCCATATATAGTGTGTGAGCCTTCTCACATTGGGTCCCATCCATACTTGCCACTAAGCTCATGCAAGTTTTCCTCCACCAAAATTGTGTTGTCTCATCATGAATGCCACTCCTCCATGATAACGTTGTTGACTTGGTCAAATTTTACCTATTCAACTTGTATTTCCTCCAATTCACACCCAAAGGTTCTTAATACAGCTGCTTATTCTCCCTCCTTTCACGTTAGGAGTGTTATTACTTCTTCTAAAGTGGTTTATGGGCCTCCCTACCCACTTATTCACCTACCTAGTGATTAAAAAACTATAATATTCCATTTAGATGAAGGCTAAATTTTTGGAATATTGCAGAAAACAATTATCAGTGTTGTCTTCTAAGTTATCTATAGCCCTTTTAGGTTCATTCAATTATGTCCAGTTCACCTCACCTTTCTACCATATTTCATCAATCATATCTGAAATACCTTTCTTCATGTTTGGTTTTTGGTGTACCTCCTCCATGGTTATTTCTGCATTTGATCCGTGCTTGGCACACTGCTAGACTATCAAGCTCAAAACCCTAGTTATTCTCAAGGCCAAGTGTTTCCTGTCCTCCCAGCTGCAAGATGTATTTATTTAGGAGCATACCTCCTACCTCACCAAATCTCTGCTGATAGATCTTTTGACATTTATGCAAAAGTGTCAAAGTTTACATTTACCTCTTGCAGACCTTTGATCTGAAAGGGTAGTCTTCTTTGGAAACTTTCAGGTCTTTCTTGGATAACCATGTGCTAACTTTCTATTACATCTGAGCTAGCTTCTAGCAAAGAAAAATAATTTGTGAAACATCAATGATGACCTTGGACCATATGAAACCCTAATTGATCTCGTGGGAGGGTTCTTTGACCTAGTCTTTGACTGAAAATTGGCTTGGAGTCTTCAAGTGTAAAAATAGAGTATTGACAAAGTGGTGTATTGAAGATCCAAAATCCAATGTACTTGATTTATCTAAAGAGCCAACAAAGATAGTTTTGAGACCATCAATGCTTGAGAAACCTGGTGAACATGGGAAGGAATATGCTTATAGGTAACCCTAGATGTAAAGTGGAGTTATGGGCAAGGGAAAAACAGAGTGATGAGGTCATATGTAGGAAAAAAGGATGGAGATGAGTGGCACAAGCCCTTAAGGAGTATTTTAGGAGTGGCAAGGTGACCATGAAATGGCAAGGTTGATAGAATAGTGAAAAATTTCCTATAAGTATAATGAAGGCAGTGAGATTTCTAAAACTCACAATGTTCAAAGAATGTTGTTTTTAGAAATCTAGAACCAATATTTAGTCACCTATAGATAGTAAAAATTACTAATGACTAACACATTTTCATGTGAAGTAGGAAAATTACTTATCTGAAAATTCTTCTTCATCTTCTTCCTTTTCTTCTTCATTACGACTACAAGTTTTTGCTTTCAGAGTATGCTTGTCCTTACTATTTTTCTTGGATGCGGTGAATGTTGTTTCTAGGTGAGATGTGTCATCCTCTTCTTCAATCCTCATTTCATAAGTTGCAATCATTCCATGCAATTCATATTTGTTAAGATTGTCTAGATTAGAACTATATTCCAAGACAGATACCTTTGGGTTGAATCTTGACGGTAAGGTTCTAAGGATCTTTCAGACAACAATTTTTGTGTCGACGAGTTCTCCCAAACCCTTCCAATGCATTTGTTATTTCATCAACACGCTGTAAGTATGCATTAATATTTTCATCTTCCTTAATTTTTAGTTGCTCAAAATTTTCCCTGTAAATTTGAAGCTTTGCTTCTTTCACGTTTGAGTCACCTACATATATATTCTCAAGCTTGCCCCATACTTCTTTAGTAGTTTTGTAACTCAGTACCTTAAGATATACATATTCGATAAGCCCACTGATAATGAGATCTTTAGCCCTTGCATCATATACCATAATTTTCTTTCCTTGTTCATCCTGGGTCGCTGTAAAGCCTTTTTCAATGATTTCCCATACTTCATATCCTTGCGCCAAAAAACGAACCTGCATTCTTCCACTCCAAAGTGTGTAGTTATTTCCATTGAACATAGGAACTCTATTCTTAGTATACTGCATCACCTCCTTCCAGTTGTTAGACTGTTATTGAAGGAACCATGATCTAATTCCAATTGTTCGAAATACTGAGAGGGGGTGAATCAGTATTTCTTATCAATTAGCACTTTTTAATTTTTTTCATAGCATTAGTTAATCTTCAATTATTCTTGATGTTTATCTGGTAACAACAGTAAACAATAGAACACAATAGGCATATGAATTTTAGGTGGAAAACCCCCTCTGGGTCAAAAACCACCGAACCCTTTTCTAATAAATTATTTAATCTTCAGCCCCAACTGAAATGAAAGGTATAACTTCCTAGAATTCTAGAAAAACATTCTTCTCCATCTCCCATTGGAAGGAAGCCCCAGTGCCTTGGTTTCTTCAGTATTCAACTGAATGGATGCCCCGACATCCTAGACCAACCTACCACCTTGAAGTGTTCACAGGCTCCAACCTGTAGGTGACTTCATGCACCAACCTAGCATCTCCCTACTACCCTATAATGATCAGAAATAAGAAAAGAGTGTGGAATCTCATACCAGGGACAATTATCAATGATACAATATGATTCACAATGATTTTCTTGAACTAGATCAATCACTCAATCACACTATGACCTACAACTTAGCTATAATATTATCCGACAATGACACTTTTACCTCCCAATAATGCCTCGCCAAATATAGGAAGATTGAATATTTTACAAAATTACTCTTTTACAATTTTAAAATGATGATTTTTACAATACTTACTTTTGACACGACCTAATACTTGACTTGGCACTACTTCTTTGAATGCTAGTAGTTTTTGAGGTATTGCTTTGCTTGCTTCAAGTAATGGTACTTTGGTGTTGCATTATCCTTCTAGTATGTGTCTAAGTTGTCCTATTGTAAACTCCTTCCTACACATGCAAGACCCAAACGAATATACAAAAAAAATACTCACATTGTCCTGCAAACCATTGGTTAGAGAAATATTCAAAATTCAAATGTAAATATGTTCAACATTTATGAAAAAAACCCAATCAAACATACATATAAAATACTTACACTATCCTACAAAAACACATGTTAGAGATGATATTCAAATTAAAATTCAAACACTAATCATACATACTTTTTTGTAGCAGACTTACCCTTGACTATTGATGTGTTTTCCTTACTGTAGTGATCCTTGAAAGCATATGTTTTCTTGCCTTATAGAAGCTCAATATTGAATATGTTGTATTTGTGTAATTTCATATCTCCAAGTTCTAAAATTTCGTCACGTGGTAGCCCTCTAAGTCCTCTTTACAACCCCGTAGGTATGATTAACATTGGATTCTTCAAGGAATAGTTATGCCCAATATCCTACGCTGACCTGACTATAGACTAGTTCAGTAGAGAGAACTTGTACGAAGTACCATGTGTTAATTTTTCAACATTTGGTCCTGAAAACGATACAAAAAAATGAAACCTGTCCAATTTTTGCAACTTGTTACAAAATTTGAATCCAATTCTCAGAGAGAAAGTTATGATGATTTTCCCAAGGTCACCAGTTTGACATGAAATTCGAGAGACTGCAAAAACCATCCCTTCCTTAGATCATATCAACGACAATATAATGAACCAATATCTAAAATTCAGACACGAGCTTCATCAAGATTTCACCCAAATGGGTTTTTTGTTTTAGCATCTGAAGCTTTGCAAAAAAAAGTTATAGCAAAATTTTCACGATGTGTTGTTATGAGTAGAGAAATCCTTACATGAGGATATGAGGGTCACAATTCATATAAATTCTTAGGTTGAGAGGGTCTTCAACAAGTGAATGTTACTAACTTTAAACATGAATATCTCTCAAACCGTGAATAATTACGTGGCATGCCATATATAAACATAAACATCTCGACAAGTAGAAACCATCCAAAATATCCTTGACTCAGAATAGAGTAATTTTTCAAGTCAAAATTCCTATGCAAGATCGGGGTAACCCATGGTGCTGCTTGGGTTGACATCAATGAAAACCACTTATCAACACCATGATGCATTTAACAATTTCAAGACCAAAAAATGCACGATTATCAAGATATGGTCAAATCATTTTCTACCTTGTTTCACCCTTCACGCTAACCAATGTCATGACAAAAAACATATGCCACAAACTCATTTTAAGGCCAAATTGAGTGCTTCAAAAGGGAAACAATGTATTTTTACCTTTTTTAGTGCCACATTCCTTCATAATCCACTTTTGATGATGAAAAGGAGTTTTTGTGCAAAATACCAAATACTATCTTGATGTGCGCACAATGGTGAAAATGAAAATCTGCCTTAAAAATCCCACTGAAATGTCTTGGAAATTTTCTCTTTTTTTGAATTTTCCCACGTCTTACTCAATTTATCATACTCTAAGAAAACCCAGTATCTTAGAATTTTTTATTTCTGCTCCAATCTCTTGGAACATTTGTGCCCAAACATCCCTGGAACAAGATGTTACAGCCAAAAAATAGGCTGCTAAAACAATAGTTACAGAAAATGAAACTTTCCGTAGTTATCTCTTTTTTTCTTTGGAAAATTGTTTTCTTTGAGTCTAATATGAAAATTTGGACAGTGTGATGTATGTTGAAGTAGAAACCACAAAACGTAATGCATGATGACTTGAAATTAATGTAATTTTCTCGAAAAATGAAATGAAATGAAGAAGAGTTGTAGTAGTGCTTCATCATGCTGTTGTTGAATGACAAAAATATGAACATGATGTTATAATAAACTAATAAATATACTGTTGCAAGTTGTTTTTGATTCCATTTCTTCAAAACTAAATTTCAAGGTACAATTCTTACCATGCGAATGAATGTGTCGAAGTTGAGAACAGAATTAAATCACTAGATTACCAATAAATGATGAAAATTGTTAACCAATGCAAGACAAATCACTGATAATGAAAATCAGTGTCAACGTACCTGAGTTCATGTTGATAGGGACTAATGAATGTGTTGAAGTCGAGTGACCTGCAATATCTGACAATCAAGAAAATTTTTTGTATTCTCATTGTTGTCAACAAGTAGGCTTTCCATTGATGTATGCAAGTTCCAAGGAACTCCAAATAATCTATGATCTTGATCCCAAATAAAGTGTTGAAGTCTATGGGACAAGATCTGCTGGAAGGTGGGCCTTAAGGAATCCAACATCAGCAAACTCAAGCATAGAACCAAAAATTATTTGAAGAACCATAATAAAATATTGAAACCATCATGAAATTGCAAAACTTATTGTGAACATTGCTCGCCAGTTGCCTGGTTTTCAAGCAAAGCTCATGTCCAATTGTGCTAGAAAGCTGGTTTTCACAATAGGGCTGATTTTCCTCTTTACGTATATATGTGTGTGTGTGTGTGTGTGTGTGTGTGTGTGTGTGTGGTAGTACTCTACTTGAAAAATAAATCTCGTTCAAGTACATGAATACTTCCAATGGAACCGTGTGCCTAATAAGATGATAGATAATACCATATGCAGGTTTGAAAGATAGTTTTTGATATGTACCATTATATGAGAGACCAAATGCCTTGATTGAGATGACGTCAGAAGATACTGAAGAATGGAGTATTGGGATCTGATGACTACCTTGAACCAAGATTCAATGTAATCTTGTCTTCCTTGGATTCTTGCTATCATGCCATACAAGTCTTCAGAGATGTGATCACCTTTCATAGAATATGGTGACAGGTATGCAAGAAACTTTTCAATCCTAGGTTCCAACAACTACTCTTCTTCAATGGGCATCCATGATTCTTGGACCTTATCTGAATCTTCTTCTTATGGTTGTTGTTCTTCAATGACAAATGTAGAATCATTTTGCAATACCTCAACATTGTAAGTGGATTGAGTTATTTTATTATTGTGGATACGAAATTTTTGTGCAGGTAGTTGATTTGGAATGGATCTTTGGGGTGCTTGTGTGGGTGGTAATGGGAAAGGTTGAATTGAGTTCAACTGAGGGTGAAACTAATGTTGTGGTGGAGGTGAATGGTATGGGTAACATTGATATTGGTATTGAGGATAGTGAGGAAAATATTGAGGACATGGTGGATTTATTCTATAAGGCTCGTTCCAACCTTTTTTCCAAGATTGGTTTTTAGGTTGGGATTGAGATGTCCAAGGTTTCCAAGGCAAGGGTGTTTTCAAATTACTTTGATATTGTTGTGCATAAAATTGAAATTGTGAATTAAGATCTTGCATATTACCAGGTTGATGAGGTTACCATGGACTTCTTGGAGCTACATAGCAATATTGTTTCGGTGTTTGATTTTCTCCTTGGTAAACTACCTTTAACCCTGGTAATGATGGGAAATATTTAGTAGCATGTGATCCTTCAACAATTTCACAAGTTTTAATGTTATCAAGTGAACATTCATGCAAAGAATGTTTCTTTCTACAATTAGGGAAAAATATAAATGAGGAAACATTCTCAACCTTTTTCTTGTTTTAGAGTCTTAGAATATCAATTTGTTCATTTAAATTACCAAGAATGTCTAGCAAATTATTAAGTTTAGTTTGACTTAACGATCCTGATGTCGATTTACTTACTCTTTCCATAATTGGATCTTCCATACTTTTCCTTTCCTCCTGATATATTCTTGCACAGATGAAAAACATCTTGAAATGAAAATTGAGAGACATCTCCTTTTCCCATCAGGTTAAGAATATCAATCCATTCATCCCTGATAGATTTTAGTAGGACAATTTTTTATGTGTCTAATCCTAAATCATGAAATTTGGATCTTTTTACATTAAAAGTAAATCTTTCCACCAAATATTCTAGGCTTTCATCCTATTTTTTGTTCATCTTAAAGACTTCATTTCTAAGGTCATGGTGTATGCAATAATATTTATGTTTTTTCAAAAAATACTCTTTTCATATAATCCTATTTCCTTATAGAATTTGTTCCTAAATTCATGAACCATCTAAGATCTCTATCCTTCAATGTTGCCAGAAAAAAAATTCAATTTTTGAGTGTGTAATGAGTAGCCATAAGATCTACAAATTATTTCAAATTCGAAAATAAAAGTTTTCTGGTCTTTTGATCTCATACCTTTGAAGTTAGGAAGTACAGATGGAGGGATGTTCTTCATATGAATGTTGATATCAGTTTCTTGAATGGGAAATCCAAAAGGATCTTCCTCATTGTAATCATATCTAGCCATTTCTTTTGCCTCCTTTGTCACCTCTTCTTGTTATTTCAAAAATAAGAATCCATGATGTGGATGTGTGGCTCTTACTGCACCACGTAATATAGTGGGGGTGGTAGGTTATTGAAGTCTTTTTTATTATTTTTTAATGAATATAACTCTAGGATGTACTAAAATTAGATTAATCTTATGCAACTAAATGGATGAAACTAAGAATGATATGAAATTGAAATCTAACACCTATATATACTTCCCCAGCAACGACGCCAAAATTTTGGGTAATTTAATTGACTCATAAATTACTTGCATTTATATGTCAATATGGGTACATGAACTTGCAAAGTATACATGCACTATATGTGCTAGGATATCTTATTTCAATTCAAAGAAACTAATCTAATTGCACATGAGAATTTAAACTTGTTTATGACTAAGTTTTGATAAGCATATGCACATGTTCTGTCTTAAAAGGCCAATGAATTCAAACTTCAAAAATTAGAAATTTAAATGAACTTTTGAAGAAAACTATACTATCAAAAATTCTAGATCTATTCTAATTGGAGAAGAGATAGAAATATATATATATAAACAATGAAAGGAAATCTATCTAGCTCACTTGAAAAAAAATAATTTATTCTATGAATGGTAAAACAACTCTACTCTAATTTTAATCTATGAGATTTGAAATAAATATAATTTAAAAAAATGAAATGAAATCTAACTATCAAATTAAAAGCACAAATATTCTACAAAACTTGGAATTGGAAACTATTCTAGTGAAAAAAACTGATATGTTGACAAAATTTCAAGTGCAAGAGCCTCCATGTCTTATAAAAAATGATGACTAGAACACACATGAAAATGAAAGAAATTATTGGAAAATACTTGAACGAAAGTGTTTTTGGATTTTTGAGTTTATATTGAGGACTCAACCTGTAACAAACATAAAAAAGCAAGTAAGAAAACTATATTGAAAATAGAGAATTCAAACATATAAAGAGATTAAAAACTAAATCGAAGAAAATATTGAAAAAAAGAAAAAAAAATGAGATTAAAATGACAACTATACTATCTAACAAATCCACAGGGGGGCCTCCTAATGAGTGTGAGGAATTATAAACTTATATCATTTGATTCAAATCACCAATTGCATTAAGAATTTCATCATATCAGATATTACATTCACTGGAGAAAAAATATAGCTCTTCTTCTTCAAATAATGAAAAAATTACAAGTCAATATTTAGCATTGACATCTGGTCTCTCCCCTCATCAAAGAGACTACAATTTATAGATTTTTGAAGCAACAAGAAACTCATAATTTCATTGCATGAATTTTGGCCATGAGATCTTATTAAATCAATTTGAAAATAAAATCCAATATATTTTGAAGGTCTCTAGGATCAAAGATTAATCCATATCTAATCACACTTATCTCCTTGCCATAAATTTGTTAAATAAAAACTAGTTCCAATCCTTTTGGTGTATGGGCGTTGACTGTGAAATTAACAAACTGTTTTCTCACGCAATCCATAAAATAGGGCTCCAAATAACCCCAAAAATATATCAAATGGTAAATAATTTGAGAACAATTATCACAATGAACCTAAGTGGGCCTGTGATGAAAAACCCATGGTTTAGTTTTCCAAAATTCGTTTTTATTTGCTCAGAAAACATGTTTGAAGTTGACTGGTAGAAACTGTTTTGTTTTTCTATTGATCTCTTGCTGGAGGTCCACATGTGTGACTTGGGTGGAGTTTGACCAATAAAAATCCATATTGGAGCTTCTAGAAACCAAGTCCATGTGTCAAATTTCCTTTTAGAGTGGTGATACTATCTCCAGTGAGATAGCTACGGAAGTGGACTTGAGATGCAGAATCTTGAATTGGCCAAACTGTCATTATTAAAACAAAGAAAATTTCTTCTTAATTCATTAAAAATAATGGAAATAATAATAATAAACGATGTAAACATGTATGTGGGAATTAGGTCTGTTTATGGAGAAATATGGTTAAAAATGTTGAGAATGGGCGAATGGAATGATGTGAAAATAGATGGTTTCATCAACAAAATCATGACAAGTTGGAGCCCAAACACACCCTTTAGATTTGGACCCCATTGGAGTTAGAGAGGGGAAATTGTATAAGCTAAAGTGATAGCCTATTGAGAAATGGAAAGTAGTAGGATAATGGTAAATAAGAAGGATTGGGAAGCTCTAAAGTATGAGTAGAGTAGAGGCATTCAAACTTTAGGTTTAGGTTGGGAGGACTAGTTAGAAAATCCTTCTAGGTATGTTAAGAAGGTACCATGGTATGAGATAACTTTACAATATGTTCAAAAGAAGGAGGCTTTGAGGAGAAATATAAAAGGGAGGTCTTAAAGGAAGATTTAAAACTAGGTGATAGGGAAGCTTCTAGTTTAGATGGAGTAGTCGTGGTAGCATATGTAGTTTAGGAAATTATTCAGGATCAGAGCCAATTATGGGTGGTAGATTTACCTCCCTCACTAAGAAAAAATGTTGTTATTTGTAGCCTAGGCATGTACTTCTGCAGAAACCTATGTCTAGGAATGAAATAAGTCACCTAAGAGCCCTTGGACCTTAACAAATTAGTGTAGTAATTAAATTATTTCTTTTATATTAGGAAAGCGAGTTTAATCTAATATAATGCAAAAAATATTTTTCATTAGTGAATTATATGAATCTTAACCATCAATCTCAATTGAGGCTAGATCTATTCATAGCTATCAATAAATTTTTAGATTACAGTTTTGGATTTAGTTATAACTTAACCTTATAAAAGAAGGGCCAGCGCAAGGGAGAAGACACAACACGGAGTGGCACAAGGAATTGAGAGAGGCATCTCAATGGTGGTTGGAGAAATACTTTTATTCAGGTGTGTTGGATCAAAGGAAAGTGAAAAAGGGGAAGTATGGAAATGTAGATCAACCAAGTATAGGGATTGATCAATAGGATTAGATCCATATTGTTGTATTTATTTTCTTCAGTTTGGGCCATTTTTCGAGTAAGGGAGCCCAAGTATGTTTTGATTAATGAAATGAATAACTATTTATTAGGCATAATGTTTTGTGTGAGGATGTGTGATATTGGTTGATTTGATGTTCTTCTGTTAAATATGTATATATATTTTTTAATAACCTAGTTATGGCATTTATTAAATATATATGTGATAAATATGCTAGGAATTAATTGTTAGGTTGTTGGGTTCATAAATTAAATGAGGTTAGGAAAGCATCATATAGCCAAAATAAAAAATATGTTTCTTTCAAACCAATTATGCCATGAAAAATTTCACCAAGGCTTATTATGATAGACAAGTCCACCTTTTCTCCTTTCATGAGGGAAATTTCACTCGTGCCTTTGACTAAGCCAAAGAGAAGTTACATCTAGGGAAACTATATTCCCCGTGGCATCACCCTCACATTTCTATAATTTTTTTGGAGGAATGTAATATTTTTAATAATAAAGGATAATCTCACAAGGAGCCCCTTAATAAGCTTTACTTGAAGAAATTTTAGACTCAATGCAAACATCATTTAGCCATTATATATAACTTTTGATTAATTTTCAATTTATTTTATTACTTTACATTTTATTAATTTTAATGTTTTGATTTATCCTCACTCTTTTCTTTCTCCATAATTTTTTATATTTTTTCATTAGCTCTTATCAGATCAAATTAATCTATGTTGATAGTCATTGAACCCATAATATTTCCTTGATCACATGGGCCATCTACTCACCTTCACTAATTTTAATCCATTTAAATTTTCTCAATTTTAGTCCTTCCACAAATAATAAAGCTAAGTATGATGTGGTGATCAATTCTATTTCCAAAAACATTTCCCTTAGAGAAATTCACCTTTAGGTTCAATTAGATTCCTAGTTTTTTATGGCTTAGTTGAATAACTTTACAACATCCACAAACATCACCTCTTTAGAAAGGATTTATAGGTTATACTTTTATCATGAAAGGCCAATACCTTACATTCATACATATTATTGCAAGTCAAAATTCCTATGCATATAATTTAGTAAATCGATATCTGATTCTAACATTTCACATTCAAAGCAAGGCAGAAAGAAAAATATAGAAGTATATAACATGTCATGTTTTTTAAAACATTACAATAATATAAAATATGTTACATCATGTATGGATGCATGCATGTGCACACACACATGTTGTATAGAAATACACACACATAAATCACCACACACACATACACATAAATAGATAGATAGATAGATAGATAGATGTAGGGACATGAAGGTCTTGTTAGTGACTATAAGTGACCTGAGTTTGCTGAAGGGAAAGAGAGAATGTGATCAAGTGGAGAGATGGATAACATGAGTTTTTGAGGATATGGGTCTAGAGAGATGTTGTGGTGTACCCAACCCTATCTTAAGATGGGATCTTGAAGTACATTAAATTCCCTTTTATGTTGATAATATTAGGATTGATGAAGAGGGCCATCAGGACGTGGCATTTATATGGGTATTTTTATGTTTGAGGGTAGTTTTCAAAGTTAGCACTATAGGACATACATACCTACATACATATATTTACTAGTCCCTTATTTTAAGGGGAGGATATGAATTCAAATCCATTACTATAATGGTTACCACCATGGAGGCCTTTATTGATTGTTACTACATGTATGGGACATGCAAAGTGGATAAAGGATTCGAGTGGAGCATATGTTATCTTTGGGCATGGTGGTGGTGGCCTTTATAGTGATGAAATAAAGGGTGTCTATCATATAGTTGAGGCTGATGGAGGAAGGCCTAGGTGGGAGAATGTTCATGTGGGTTTGTAAATTATTGATTAATATTTGGGTGTAATTAAGGAATTTCTAGTAGATTGGAAGGGTGGGTTTTCCTTCAAAATGGGGATATGTGCATTTTTGTTTGAGCATGTCCCATTGATTTTCTTGTTGTAAAATTTCTTGTTTTTATAAGTTAGACATTGCTAGAAGAAAAATGGAAAATTAAAAAAATGGTTAGGATTGAATGTGAATAGATCAAAATCAAAAAAAATGTTAGGACTGAATGTGAAAATAAAATAATCAATATAAAAAATTGTTAGGAATAGATGCTAAAAATTTGAAAGAAAAAATATTTGAAAATGCTAGGAATAGATACAAGCAATAAAAGTAATGAAATTGCTTTGTTTAAAATAAAGAAAAAGAAATTTTTGTGTGCAGCATTTTAGAATGCCACAACCCAAAAAAAAATTGGTTTGAATCATATTGTTTAAACATGATCAAACTATTTATATTTATGTATTTGGATTAGGAAATAAATTTCACCAAATTGTATAATGTTGGTTGAACATAGACTTGGGAAAAATAAATTGGTAGCTAGACTAAATGCGCCACAAAGAGATTAGGATTTATTATGTTTTATTAAGGATTAATCACTTCATTAGTGATTAATTATTTTATAATAAAATAGCATGTTACCATTTTATGCTAAAGTTTGCAACACGACAATTTTTTTTGTCATTTGTGCTATTGCCAAAGAAGATCTCAACGGTTGTCATTTTCCCTGCCCAGATTAATGGCAAGAAATATATTTCCTGTTAGGTAAACATGATTCGAGGTAGAGTCAATTTTGACTAGGGTAGATAGTAGTGGTTTTGGGGCACATGGTTTTGTGCACCCATGGTTTTGGCCCATGGTATTACATGTAATGGAGCCTATAAGAGGCTGGGAATACTTCATTGTAAGGTAGGCTTGGAGGTGAGTGGTGAAGGCTCACTTGGCCGGATTGGCCAGGGTTTTTTGGCCAATGGTTAATGAAATTTCATTGGTTGGGTTTTTCCCCAGATTTGAGGTTTTCCTGGTTAAACATTGTGTTTCTGTTTATGTGATTTGTTGTTGGGTTTTTTATGTGTATTATTCTCTCGGTAAATATTTTATTTCTGCAGTAATTCCTAACAAATGGTATCAAAGCATTGTTGGGTGTGGAGCCTGATTATCTTGTTTACTTTGTATCATAGCATTGGAACCCTGTACCTTAAAAGGGGTGGCAACGCCGCCCGTAATTAATCGCTGCTGTGGGGGGTCCAGGGGGGGGCAGCAGCACTTTTCGGATCCCCCCCTGGCAGGGGTTCGGGGGTAGCTCCCCTGAAGCTAAAAACAGATGTAAAATTTCCTTGTAATAGTATAGTAATTTCTAGTCAATCTCGGCCGTTCATTAGGCAAATGATCTGACGGTAGAAGTTATGTTTAGATTAGGGTTTTTTTCCCTAGAAGTCAACCCCCTTGTATATATGAGGGCATTGTATTGTGGTTGTGCATTATGTGTGTATTCTCGGAGCAAGAAACAGAGAGGGAGACTGTGAGAGAGAACAAAGGATATTACAACGGATCTGCTGTAGGTTTTGTCTCTTCATTTTTGCTGGATAATAGAAAGGAAGGACTGGCTGTTCGGGGTGGATGTAGCCCAAACTGGGTGAACCACGTATATCTGTGTCTCTCTGGTTTTATGTGTTTTGTGTGCTTGTATTTTCCGCATATTTTATGTATTGCATTGCTCTGTAATATATAATTTTCTAACATTTCTCACCCTTCGCTCTCATTAATGGCAAAGGGGGTCGAGTCTGAAAAAGTCGTTTCACATTTCGCGGCCTCGCAATGTGTGTCAACTCCCTATCATTTCGCACCCCCCGATCCATACTACTCACCATCATCTACCCCCTCCAAAATCCACCTATCCTCTCAATGTTCACTCACTTCCCACCAACGTTCATTTCCCGACTCCCAATTACATCTTGACACCTGTAACATTTCCATTACATTCCACCATACCCGTTATCCTCCACCTTATCATTATTTGCTTGTCATTAAACCCTCCACGGCGTGTTCTCCAAAAACCATCGATCACAACAATAATCCTTGCATGTTATAAATAAACATACTACCCTCCTCATGCCATTATTTGATTCTATTTATCGTTCTGTCAAATTGCAAGTTCAAAGAGACACAATTGAGCTTTTGGTTTCATTTTTTATCGCCCTTATCGACAAAGTTATTCACATGCCTATCAGTATTTGCAGAGACCACTCTCTGTAGGTATCATTTTATCATAAAAAAACTCTTTTATTGTTCTCTGTTGAAATAAATGGCACCAAAAAGGAAGGGCCGAAAATCAATGACAGAAGAAGATCCTAATGTCTCCACCACTATAGATCTTGACCATATCATGTTAGTCGACCAGTTTTTTAAAATCATAGACACATAATGTGAATTTGAATTGTACGAATTACATCTCTGGTCAAAGAAAAAATATCTAGATAAGAAAGATGAATTCAAACTATGGGAGACCTTATTTCACATGTTATACCTTTCCCCAAACCCATAATTTTCTTGATTTAGTCACCTGGTGTCAAACTAGATATGACCATCTTAAGAGAACCATAGTAGCTTAGGATCGAGACATTCTGATTTCCATTACACATGAAACCATAAACCATATGCTTTTAATACCAGTGAATGACTCCCTTGGCCATTTTTCCACAACTTCCCTCATGGAATTATATCATAAACTTACCTTTCCAATTAAGAGAGCTCATATTTTGAAAATTTTCTTCCAGATGATGTTGAACTTCCAAAAACAAATCCTCCTTATCCATCCACTATGTTCCCAAAAGCAACTAGGCATATAATTTCTCTAATTTCATGCTTGTTAGGCTACCAAACTAATAGAACAATAGATGAACCTATTTTGGGTTACTTCTCAATTTTCTCCAAGGAAATCCAAACAACATTCATGTATAATTAGAGCCAGTTCTTGGCTCGTAATATGCATGACCAGATGATGAATCTAACCACTCAAGGCATGTTCAAGTACACCTTTGTAGTGGTTTATATGTTCCTTTTCCGGTAGGGATATTTGTTACCAATAACCTTTTACAAATAAGATAATCAAGGTTTTAACCAATTAGTCATACATTGGACTTCATTGGTTAGGTCATGTTCAAATGAATTTTCATTTGTAGATTTTATTGACTCTTCCATTCATCTAGTTTATCAACTCTTAAGCAGTCAAAATGAGCCTAGGATTGCTTCAGAAATCAAAATAATTCCTCATTTGAGTGGCCAAGTAAAAATAGGTGACTGATATCTTTACCAGAATTATATAGAGATCATGTTATATGGCTGTGAATTGGCACCTTACAAGCTACCTAAATATGTTTCAATGAGAAATTTCTCTTTGGAATATATTAGGAAAATTATCAACATGGATGAGCTACATTTTTTTTCAGGTAAAGGAAATATCAATTTAAAATCAAGACTAATGTGGGCTCATTCATATGCAACACCAGGACAACAGGAATTGAAGCAGATACTATCCTCAAGAAGATGAATTTTCAGCGGAGTTTTACTTGGTCATATGATCCATTCAGTATCATCTCTAGCTTGAGGGTGGAGGAGAAAACAATGCCTTACAATCACACTCATAGAAAATAAATTGAAAAATACATGAACCAAGATTAGTGGGCAGAAAACACACTACAGGAAGCAGAGGATAAAATTATCTCCACCTCCACTCTCCAAACTCCCATTTCTCAAGACAAGCAAGAGAAGAGACCTATATAAGAACCATTATCTTCAGCAAGCATTGCAAAGGAATTCATCATCCACCAGAAGAAGCAGAAGAAAAATTTCCCCATCTCAACTAATCAAAGTGAGAAAGAGCTAGAAATTATTCATTTGGGTGATACATAGGTTTCTACAGCAACAGAGGAAAATTTTCCTAACACTCCATCCTCCTCTTCAATTTCAAAGGAGCCAATGGAAATTATACAGTCAGTAGGAACAAGTGAACATGGTGAGCCTAATATTTTCTCCAAATTCTTAGAAATTAAGTAGAATAATGAAGCTCTTAAGGCAAAAGTGTACAGTCAATTTTGGAAACAAATCTCCACTTCACAACATAGATTGTTGACAACATTCGACAGTGAAAAGGGATGGATGCAAATGGATTTCTTATAGGCCCAAGTCCCTTTTCCAAAGGTCCCTTCTTATTACAAAAAGACCATATTTTCTTTTGATACCAAACAGATTCATCCTATTAACCAAATAGATATGCACATACAGTCAGAAGAAATAGTTTTCTCTACAATGACTAACACTGCCATGGCATTATCAAAATTGAGAACAACTCTTTCAACTGTCCAGTCACAATTAAAGATTGAGAAACTTTCCTCTTCGGTCAAATATAATAAACAAAAATCATTAGAAGATTTAGTGATTAAAATTGGATACGATCCCAAATATGTCAAATCTGTAGATCAAGAAGAAGAATGCAGACATTACAACTCTTCGAAAACAACTCAACTTGCCTTCTACAAAGGATCCCCAAACCAAGGAAATAGAGGAAAGTGAGAAAAATGTAGAGGAAATGCTCAAGCTAATCATTGAATAGAACATACAAATTAAGAAGATGGAAGAAAAAATTTAAGGTATACTCAAAGGGAAAGAATAGTCCACTCAAATGGCTATAATATCAATTTGAATTGTACCCATCATAGTTGCAAGGACAACACCAAGTTCTTCATCAATAGTAGGATAGTCTACATCAGCAGGAGGTGATACAAATAAACTTATGCAGGATTTGTCTCTTCAAAAGTAGAAAAATGGAAAGCTTCAGGAGAAATTCAAGAATCTAGAAGTACATAAAATAAAAAATGATACTCTCTATATGGAAGAAAAGCAGAAAACCAACAGGTTAACACATAAAGTTCAAAATTTATAAAGTGAATTATTGATGGCAGACACCTTGGCCCAAGCCAAGGAAAGAATTTGGACAAAAATAAGTTAGGCTATGACTGAGGTATGGCCCTCCATACAAATTATCTTTTAACAAGGATAATTAATCACTAAATGTAAAACAATCATTTAGTAGGAAAAAACAGCGCTTAAAAAAGCCCAACTAAAGCTTCAGATATGATTAAGGTATTGAATTCAAAGAATAGAGCTGAATTAGAGAAGATTCATATTACAGACAGAACATAAACTATTTTAGAAATAAAAAAAAAAGGTTCTGTAGAAAAAGAATTTATTAACTCATTTGGAAACCAAGCGCCAAAATTTGGACATTTTTGTCCAGAGGTTTCATATGAAGTTCAATTTGTTGAATCAAGGAGGATTACCAGGATTAGTAGCACAAAATGACATGTTAATAAATTTTTAGGAGTATTGCAAAAATATTTATACAATTGAAACTGATAAAACCAAATTTTCAGGGATTAAAGGTCATCTGGCAGGAAAGGTTTTTTTGGAGGCTTTAGAGTTTCATTTAATAATAAAACATGAAATTAAACATCTTTTTATCAATGAGCCTACTTTTGAAAGATATACTGAAGCGGATGAAGTTTATATAAGATTGATTAAACTTAAAATACCAAGTCAATAATGATGGGATTATTTATGTGAAACCATCGAGTAAACTCCATCTCCAACAGATGCTATAAAAGCAACACATTTTTGGGGCCACATCATCAACCACTTCCTGTATTTTGATACTATTTTTGTAATACATTTAGATGCTTCTAAAAGATAGAATTTTGTATAAGTAACTCTTCATTCGAGTTATGAAGGGTTGCACCCTTGGATGAGCAATTGTAAAGAAGAATTATATGAGCTAATATCATTGATCATTAATGAAAGGATTTTGGATTTGTTTCAAACAACTTGTCTCCTTGTAAGTCTTTCCACTTTACATTCATTTTTCTTTCCACATATATTTAAATGTTAAGGAGATAAATAGGTAAGAGAAAAATGAATATCGGTCTATCTTAAATCCTCTGAAGTTATCATCTATTTTAGAGATTGATTTATTCGACTATTTTTATGGATAAGTCCCTCTACATCTATTAATTATCATGTATCTTCATATGGTTAAATATATATTGTTAAGCTATAAACATTGTTTGTCAACCTTTCTTTCTTATGATAAACTAAAGGTTCAATTTGAATTCTTAGTATATCATAGTTTCTTACATTTTCTTCCTTTCACATATACAAAATAAAATCATTGTTTTGAAGTAAAATAACAACCCTTTCTTAATATTCAATACTATTGAAATTTTAAAACATCTTCCTATAATTTTCTCATAGAATTGGTCATCCAAAAACTCCTTTAAAAACAAAAAAAAATTATAGATGCTCTGACATAATTAATCAGATTATAATTATCTCAAAGGACAACATCAGATTGGCGTCGTTATCAGGGACATGAAAACTGATCTATTTTCCCTGGGACAACGATATATATATATATTCCTTTAAGGGTGAATAAAGGACTAGTAGGTTAAAATATTTCACTTGGCGACTTCATAGAACCCAAAATTGGCTCCTTCAAGACATACTAGATTCCACTCTGATTTTGAAATTCTTTTACCTTTTTCAGATCCAGAGAGGCTAGTAAGAGAAGCCTCTTTAAGAATAATACTTGAAACCCCTTCTTCTTCTTTTGTACCACCTCAACTAGAAGATACTTCAGTCCCTGATGCTTTTAGATCTGTACCAATCCCTTTAAATTCAGACAGTCTACCACCTAGGGTACATGAACTTATCTCTAAAGGATTTGATTTTTAGTTATCTATTTTAGTTCATTCATTATAATCATATCAAATACCTTAAGTACCTTTTGAATCTCCCAAATCATAAAATGATTTTAATTTGCACTTACCTGCATTTAAACCTATTGATTTCATTTTTCCAACTTCTTATTCTTTTCCATCTACTTTTGCTCAACCAGAAGCTCTTTTTCCTTTATATTCAAATCCTTTATTTGAACCGAAAGAAGGAGAAACAGAGGTTCAAAAATTGATCATTCAAACACCTTTGAAATCTTTATGAATATATTCATCTTCATTTCCTCATCCACCCACTTTTACCCCTCCATCTTCACCTTCTTCCTCATCATCTTCTACAACATCCTCCATTGATTCTTCTTCATCATCATGTCAAACTATGGTTTCTTTTCATCTTATTGTTCAACCAAGATATGCTTCTTTACAAATTTTGAATATACTATACAAGTTTCCTCATGGATACTTGAAACACCTTCCAAGGTTTAATGGAGAAACTGGTTTATCTGTTGAAGATCATTTAGCAGCATTCTTATACTTTGCTGATAATATGAATATCGAATATGAGAATGTATATATGATATTATTTATTCAATCCTTGGAAGGAAATGTTAGGATTTGATTTAGGTAATTAAGGGAACACTCTATTCGAAGTTGGGATGAATTAACCACCATATTTAAAAACTAGTGGGAGGTTAAAAATGATATTGTATATTTTCTAACAAAATTTTAAGAAATCAAAAGAAACTTTGGTGAACTAGTGGCTGACTTCATAAAAAGGTTTAATAAACTCTATCATAAAATGCCTCCTGAATGTAAACCACCAGTAGCAGCATCAAAAGCTAGGTTTTCCAAATATTTTGATGATGAATTTGTAGTCATGCTTAGAGAAAGAACATATCATACTTTAGAAGACATGTAAACCAATGCCATTGAAGTTGAATCTAATAGATCGGCTTCATCTAAACTTAAAGCTAAAGCTGAAAAGGCACAGATGAAAATGAAAGCCAACCAAGAGGGTTTTTCTTCCAAGTCTAAAAATGAAGATCAAAATATTGATGAAATAACTTCATTACTTAGGAACCTTTCGAATAGGATTTGAAAATAGAAACTCAGCTAAGAATAGTTCAACAAATTGTAGCTAGACCACAAACTCAAGCTCAATTTAAGAAATCCCCTCAGCTTCAAATTCTTAAAAGGCCAAATAATTATCAAAAAATTCCACCTCCTTTGTTGATAGATGATCTACAGCCCGATGAAAGTACCTTTATGATCACTAAAGATATCAATAATCTTGAAAATTCATTCGTTCAAAATTCCATTGTCTCTCTTCCTCAAAAACAATCTTCTCAAGAAAAACAAGAAAATTCACAAGTGTCTAAATATAAAGCCTTCTCTAAATTATTATTTGTAAAAATAAATATAAGGTATGATTTAAGACCAAGAGCAAGTCCTGGAAGGCCTCCTAAAAATCTTGTAATAATTGAACCACAAATAAAATATTATGAAACCCAAACAACAACAATCCAACCATTGAATCAGCCAATTGATACAACTTCAATTGATAAATTGTTTTAAATAATTTCAATGTTGAAAGGGAATTAGAAAGAGTTAAAATTCCCATTCCATTATCAAAGCTTTCAAAGAACCCTGGATATAAAAATCAAGTTACAAAATGGATTCAAAATTCAAGTGTTGATGTTGAAGGGGTTGTAATTATGCTACAAGATGGAAAACCCTCAGTAGTATTTGGTCCTAGTTCAGACATTATTGATGAAACAATGCCACCTTTCTATGTTACTTTGAAAGTACATGATTCCTTATTATATAATTGAATGTTAGATTATGGATCCTCTTATAATATTATGTCGAAGGTTATTATGGATCAACTTAATTTGAAAATTACTCAATATTACCATGATCTATATACCTTTTATCCCAAAAAGGTACCATGTATAGGACTCATAAAAGACTTAGTGATAACTTTAGCTCAAATACCTGTGAAGATTGTGGTTTTAGACATCATGGTCATTGATATTCCTCCTAAGTTTGGAATGCTTTTATCAAGGTCTTGTTGTGCCAAGCTGGGAGGAAGCCTTCAAATGGACATGTCCTCCACCATTATTCCTGTATATGGGGGTGAAAACCTTAGGTTATACATGGAGGTTAGATTCATTAATACTGTTTGCAAATCGGATCAAGCAAGAAATCATCCTATTTATGCAGCTGACCAATATTTTGTTTTTTTTCAACTATCTACAAACAATTTTCATAATTCTCAACTTAAAATTGAAGACATTGTAGAAAACCCAAAAAATATCAAGTCTGATATTTGGAAATTATATTTTGATGGATATTGTTCAAAAGGAGTTGGAGCTGATGTTGTTCTTATTTCACCAAAAAAATAAAATATAACTCAATCTTGTAAACTTGAATTTGATGTTACGAATAATGTAGCAGAATGTGAAGCCTCTCTTCTAGGATTAGAGTTAGCTAGAAGTCTTAAAGTACAAAATTTAAGTGTATTCAATGACTCAGAACTCATAGTAAAAAATTTAGGAATATTTGTCAAACAAATCATCCTAGACTTATATATTACAGAAATGAGGTCTGGGATTCAGTGGAAAACTTATTTCATGCATTTACCATCACATTTATCCCAAGAAATGAGAATATTCATGCAAACTCCCATGTTGTTTTGGCTAGTTCATTCAAAATTCTAGATCAAATGCTCTTGCAATATCAAATTCAAGTTAAATATAAACCTTTTGTTCTTGACAATATTAAATATTGGAAAATATTTGAGGACGATGAACATTTGAAATCTTTTCTATAGGTCATTGACGAATTTTCTGTTTTACAAATTGAATAATATTAGCCAAATATTAATGAACTCAAAAAGGAAAATACATTTTTCGAATTAAATTCAAAAATGGTTGACCACAATATCATTCATTTATATAACAACTTTATTCCCAAAGGTCTAGTTCCTCTCGAAAAATTATTTGACCAAAATGATGTTCCCAAGAATCCACTATCAAATTCACCTGAGGAAGATATTGAAGAATCTAATATTGGAACACTTGAAGCAACAAATAACATTAAAATATCTGCATCTCTACCTCAAGAAGTAAAAAATAAATATTTGAATCTTCTTAAAGCTTACAAAGATGTTTTTTCTTGGTCTTATGCTAAATTGAAAACCTATGATATAACCCTCATTGAGCATAAAATTCATTTAAAACCTGGAAAAAAAATAAATAAATAAATAAAATAAAATAAAAATAAATAAATAAAAATAAAAATATTTTTTTTTAAGAAAAAATTAAGGAGAATCAATCCAGTCTTACTCCCTACCATTGAGAAAGAACTTAAGAAGTTACTTGATGCTCATATCATAGTTCCATTAAGATATTTGGATTGGGTAGAAAATTTAGTTCCTGATAGAAATAAAAATGGGGAAATCAGGCTATGTGTAGATTTCAGGAACTCGAATAAGTCATCCTTGAAGGATAACTATCCATTATCAAAAATGGATCGATTGCTTCAAAACGTTTTAGGTGAAAATAGAATTTCGATGCTAGATGGCTTCTCTGGATACAACTAGATAATGGTGAGCCCGGAAGATAGAGAGAAAATTGTCTTCACCACTCCTTGGGGTATATTTATGTATGCAAGGATTTTCTTTGGATTAAATAATGTTGGAGAAACATTTCAGAGAGCTATGATTTAGCATTTGTGGGTAAAAAAAATAAAAAAGTTGTTATATATCTTGATGATCTTACCGTGTTTTCTAACTCGATCAGGAAAATTTAAAACACTTGATGAAGGTTTTTGATAGGTGTAGAAAATTGGAATATCACTCAATCCCAAGAAGTCTTTGTTTTCCATCAAATAAGGGAAATTTCTCGGCCACATAACTTCTAAAGAATGAGTGGTAATTGATCCCAAAATAGTTTCATCTATTCAAGCACTTTCATTTCCAATGAACAAAAAGGAAATACAAGCTTTTCTTGGAAATATTAACTTCCTAAGAAGATTCATACCTACCGATGTTTAAATAGTTAAGGATATCACTGATATGTTGAGGAAAAACCATGAAGTTAAATGGACAATACCAACTAGATATGCTTTTGAAAATATTAAAAAGGATATTTATGAAGGCCCAACTTTAGCCAAGCCCAATTATTCTGAAACATTTAGCATATTTTCCTTTGCCTCTAAAACCACTTTAGCTGTTGTCATTTTTCAAAGGAATGAATATGGAGATGACCAAACTATTTCCTTTTCAGCAATTTCATGAGAGATGTTGAATTTAAATATGACATTATTGAAAAACATGCTTATTCCTTAGTCCACGATTTAAAGGCTTTCAGAATGTATGTGTTTTATTCATCCACTACTAGTTATGTTCCCAACAATGTTGTGAAAAATATGTTAAATCAACCTGACACTAATGGCAGAAGAGGAAGATGGATTACCCAGATACTTGAATTTGATATTAGTATCAAAACTACAAAATTAATAAAATGTAAAGGTTTGGCTAAACTTTTAGCTGAATCCAATTGTAAGGTTTTGGGGATAAATTTTGTTTTTGAAATTTCAACAGAGAAGAATCCTCAAGAACCTTCTCTAAACTTATAAGGGAAGAATCCACAAGAACCTTTTCTAAACTTATAAGGGAAGAATCCACAATAACCTCTCTAAACTCAGAAGGGGAAAATCCACAAGAACCTTCATATTCAATTCAATCATTCCCTATTTATATTAATGATAAATTCTTATTGTCAAAATGGTACACTGATATTGTACATTTTCTTATCAACTTTGAGTGTCCTTCTCAATTCACAAAAAATCAATGTAAGAAACTAAAGCTAAAGGCCATAAAGTATTGTATCATCAATGCAAATTTACAGTGGAAAGATCCACTCACTATAATTTTTCTTTGCTTGACAGAAAGTGAAACAGAAGGGATTATGGAACAATTTCACACAGGTATTTGTGGAGGACACTATGCCTGGGGAGCTACAACATATAAAATATTGAGAGCAGGATTCTATTGGCCCACCATATTTGCACAAATAGGAGAAAATTTTAGGTGTTGTACTCAATGTCAAATGTTCGTTGGAAAGAAAAAATTAGCAGCACTTCCTTTGGTTCCAATACTAGTTTCAGCACCTTTCTTACAATGGGTATTGGATTTCATTCGGGAAATTCATCCAGCATCAAGAAACCAGCATAGATGGATACTAACTTCAACATATTACTTTACCAAATGGCGAGAAGCCATTCCAATTAGAAATTGCATAGACACTGTAGTTGTCAAAATTATTGAAGAAAATATAATATCTATGTTTGGATGCCCTCAAAAAATAGTTACAAATAATGCAACACCATTTAGCAGTGTCAATATGATTGAATTTTTTCAAAAATATCAAATTCTATTTCATCATTCTACTCCTTACTATCCACGGGGAAATGGAATGGCAGAGCATTCAAACAAGAATTTGGTTAAAATTATCAAGAAGACATTATAATATCATAAAAAGAGTTTGGAAATTCATCTCATTTATGCAGTTTGGGCTAATAGGATATCTCCAAAAATATCTACAGGAAAATCTCCATTTCAGTTGGTTTTTGGTAAAGAAGCAATTTTCCCTACAGATATAACTTTCCTTGTTTTGAAATTTTTGCAAGAAGTAAATGAAGAACCTGATGAATTTTCTAGGAGGATCAATCAAATCATTGAACTTAATGAAAATAGGGATGAAATCCAATACAAACTTAGGAAATACCATAAAAAATGAAAATTATTTTTGGTAGAAAAGATAGAGAAAGAGATTTCAGAGAAGGATATTTGGTGTTAAGATGGGATGCTAGGAGGGAAGATACAGGAAAACATGGAAAGTTTGACAACCTCTGGTTTGGACCTTGTTGGCTTGAGGGGTCCTGACCTAAGTTTGAAGGTTAAGGTTTGCCAACAAAACCCTATACTACTAGCCCTTTTGGCAATGACCTACTTTCACAGGCCAAGGTATCACCCAAAGTAGTATGGGAGGGTGCTGGAACAAGGTTTCCGCGCCCAAGGAGAGAGTAGGTAATTAATGTAGATCGGTGCTGCAATTATCAGGGTCATGAAGAACGAGTCTATTATCCATATTTTAACAGTATAAACAACAAATAACCATGAAAAAGCTACTATCATTAACATATTTGATCAATACACTCTCATCCACGTGCACATCAGCAATTACCATCACAGAGACTTATAATCGCAGCTATTAATAGATCGCAGATACATTCACAGCTTAAATAAATAACATAGACACACTTAGTAACAAACATGGTCAGTCCATAGATCATAAAATATAATCTACATTCATTAGTATCCAAAAACCTGATTACAATGCAAGACACTGCCTGCACACACAGCCAACGGGGTCCGCACACAGTAGGAATGAGAATCTCCACGCACATAGCCAGTAGGATTCCTTACCCAAACAACCCAAGACAGATCTCAACAGTTCACACGTAGCATCAATTCTCACTTCTTCTACTTTTAGACTCAAAATATCCATCTATTTATATCATTGTAGCCTTTGCTATCCTATGGTCCGCAAACCATGGTTTGTAGACCCTAGGTTTACCCTTTGACCCATTTTAAAAAAAATTGGGCCTTTGATCCACCCCAAAGCCCTGAAGCTAGGCTAATTGGTACCAAAATATATAAAAAAACGCAGCTTAAAATATATATCAAAATGCAACTAGGGGACCTTGTTCCAATAGGCCCCCAACACAATCTTGTGACTTGTCCTGAGTCACAGCTGGGGTGAGATATTCATCCTTTCTTTGAGTTGTTCCATGGCGGTAGTAAGCAAAGGCAACACCTGAAGGCACTACACGGCGGCTGTTTGTGTGATCTCCACTAGTTTCTAAGATGTTTGTCCTTCCCAGGCAGCAGTGACACTGTCAAGATCCTAGTTAAACTATCGGACTGCCCCATCTATGTCCTGTGAGAGCTTAAGGGCATCCTCCGACCATGGTGTCAAATGGTCGCTGACGATTTTATGTTTTCGTTGGAGTGCAATGATGTCACTGTGAAGCACATGGATAGTCTGAAGGCATTTGAAGCACTGAGCTGAAAAAAGGGTGGACATCATAGCTTCCAGCTGCTCAAAGTCCTGCTCCTTCTAGGTCAATTCCTGATCGATCTCACGAAGGAGAGGATCGTGCTGCACCTAGGACCAAATTTCCATAGCATTTTCAAGTAGAGCGACACCCTGATTGATTTTCGGAGAGATAGTAGTAGTGGCCTTTGTAATTAGTGCAGCTCGTTGGGCACGTTCCTCTGAGGGGGTTCTAGGCTGGAGCTTGGCCTGCAACAATGCAATCTAAAGTTTGAATTCGGTCCTGACAGTTGATACCTCAACCCGGGATGCCTTAAAAGTAGCCATCAAACCTTCAATATTAGCCTGCATCCCAGCAGAAGCATGAATCACTCCAGGCATATATTCGCATATTCGATCGATTAGTTATTCCAAGGTAGGTTGTTGTGCGATAATGGCGACATGTGTGGCCTGGATTTGGGCAGCTTCAGCAACGTGGGTCACAATATTCTGTTCATCCTCGCTAAGGTGTTGTTGTGTGCAAAGTTCCCAATGCTACAATTCACTAGTGATGGTGGTAAATATCTCATGCAACTCCTCATTGGCCAATTGAGTAACATAAAGGGTGATTGTGCCTCCCTGGACTTGGTGGAAGAGGTCGACGGGTTCCATTGTAAGGGCAGCACCTAGGATCTGGCAGGTTTGGCTACCCACAGTGGTTGGTAAGGTTGTAACAAGGTCCTGCTGGCCCATCTGCCCTGCTTGATCCTTGCTCACTTGAGTCTGCCTCACTTGCTAGACACTCGCTTGATTCTGCCTCCCTTGATCAATGCTCACTTGAAGTGTGTCCGCTTTGAGTCGAAGGGCTTGCAGTTCTGTCTGCAAAACTTCCATCGCAATATTTTTCCGCTCTTCCCAAGTAATCCATTGATTAGTAGCCACAGTGTTGAAAACGTCAACAATATTTTCCAGATCATCCTTTGTTAGGGTACCTTCCACGTTGGTGCTGCTCTTAGTGGCTTTTCACTTCTTGCGAGGTCCTTGGGACGATTCGCAGGTCCGTTTGAGAGTCTCTAGGACCGATGTACCTATATTTTATTCATTATTTAGGGTTTGGTCTGGCGGGGAGTCCGATTCAGACGGCATGGTAGGAATTTTGGGAGTCACCTATGGCATGATGGTAGGAATCTCTGGCGCCATTGCGGAGCTGAGTGGAATGGCGGGCTTGGATACTACAGGGGGGGCTAACGTACTTGCTGCATTGAGGGCGGTGGTCGGGGCAGTGACCTTCCACTCCATCATCCAAGCATCTATGACTCACTTAATTTCATCCTCGGTAGTCATGTAGGGAAAATTATGCCACGTACATTCCTTATGAGCCCGAATTTGCAAATTTTGCATTGTGACCTAAAAGGAAGCAATGTGCTTGTACTTTTCATAGATTGTTGGGGATAGCCGTGGTTAGGAATCAATGGCTGCAGAGATACTTCCCTCATAGAGTAGCCAGAAGGTATTATTTTCCTCAATACGTTGGGGGTCCTTGGAGTCCCAGAGGTTGGAAAACCATGCCCCTTCACACATGCCATGCTCCAGGGGGGGAGAGACTGTGTCTTCCGGGAGTTCCCAGGAAACTAATACAATCAACAGGATTAGCCACGTGTAGTAGAATGCTTTGCCATGCTCCTGAGCCTCAAGCACATTATCGAGGAATTATTCTACCAAGTTCTTGGACTAGTTAAAGCAGACACCCTTCTCACACCGGCCCACAACTTGAATTACATGAGAAGGGGTGGTTGTTGCCTGACATTTCTACATCACCTTGCAGGCGAGGATCTGAGTACCCAGACGAGTGCCAGGGTCAGTGATTATATCAATCTGGAAGCCTCGCTTGTTGAACTTGACCCTGTACTCATTCCGGGTGGTTTTGGCTAGGTGATGCTCGAATTTTTTACTTGTGCCATCCCGCGGATTAGGCCCATGCATAGGGAGGCCAGTAATGCGGTGAATGAGAGCATCATCTATCGGTATGCATTCTTGGAGCCATAAAAAGCCATTGTGAACCAGTGCCATCAATTGGTGAATGACGAGGCTATTGATGTTGCAACAGCCGAAGTGAGGAAGTCGTAGTAAGTTCAGGATTTTGGCGCCAGCTAATCCCTTGACCCAAACCATTGGCTCTACTTTGGGTACACCATCTTCGATGACATGTTCTAAGTACAGGTATGGATCTAGTGAAGGAAAAGCATCCAGGTTACCCAAGTCATGATCATCAAACGTGATGTGGGGGAGGTGGCCAACCATATCCATCAGCTGAGGCACATCTTCACAGATAAACGACGTCTGAAGACAGGAATGAAAAACGTCCACGTTGGGCATACGTGACGTTGTTCTGCATGGATGAACATACGATAGTAACCAGGTCAGCGGGGTCGCTTTTATACCTTCTACTGAGAGCGCCATGGGGTTCGGAGGGGCAATCGACGATTTATTTTTAGTAAATTTCTTAGGGGACTGCTGAATCCGGGGGGAAGTGTGAGGCTTTCCAGCTGCCCACCATGCCTTTTTAACCTCCTCTTTGCCTTTTTGCATGGCTAAGGTGGAAGCGCCTTCTTCCATTACAGGGGTTACTTCTTGTACTTCATCAGATCCCCCTTCTTCAAAGGTCATCTCAGGCGAGGGGCCAACGGGGTTTGTACCAAGCATTCTAGCTTGGAAGATAAACTCAATAGAGCTACCATTAGATGGTGCAGTTTCAGTAGTCATGTGGACAGCCAACAGATGATAGATATCAGGGTATTCGAAGGCCAATAAGCTTGACCAAGGTGTGAACCCCGTAGTCTAAACAGTCCCTGTTTTATAACCATCTTGAGGGAAAACCAACTCATAGATCCTTAATTTCCCTTCATCATTATGGAAATGGTAAAATGTCCTCGTAAGTCGCCATATTAATTTCCTGAAATGGTAAACAGTCCTCGTAAGTCGCCATATTAATTTCCTGAAATGGTAAATAGTCCTCGTAAGTCACCATATTAATTTCCTGTAACCCGCTCCCACAAATGGGAAGAACAGTTTCCCAACCCCTGCCTAGTTCCAATGACTAGTTTTCGCGGCGGTGTATGACCCCTATGATTGACCCGCATGTTCCCGACACACTTCTCTGGGCTCCTAAACTTGCGATCGACCCTAGTACATACAATGGGTCTACCTGCATTTTTCCTCCCGTCTGCATGTATTCTGCCCCATAAAAATACTCTGGCCATATATTCATTTGATTCGGTACGGTTTGAGCTAGCTGCCACTAACATATCCTGGTACCATATCACCGTGCAATATAGCTAACCAAATAGCTCCCCCGTTAGTGATTTCCTTTACCATATAGGGACCTAGCCAGTGCTGATAGAACTTCCCTGGGTGCTTCGCGAACTGGCTATCATATAGCAGGATCAATTCTCCCTGTGAAAAGATATTTTTCCTGATATGTCTATCATTTCATGCTTTTTCTCGGGCCTTCTGAACTTGCTGATGAAAGTTAGCAATGAATTGATCTTCTTCCAAGGCGACTAGTTGCGCTAAGCATTCTTCCATGATATCGGGCTTTGCCATGTTCGTAAAGGCTGCAATGTGAAGGCTAGGAATAATGTACTCCATGGGCATAATAGCCTCCTTTCCATAAACCATCCAAAATGGTGTTTTCCCAGTCAATTTCTTGCATGTAGTTCGATAGGCCCAGTGGAATGATGGGATGCGCACATCCCAGTCGCTTCGATTGAAATTACATACCTTGGTGAGTGCCTGTTCCAAGATTTTATTAAAAGATTCTATTGCTCCATTTTCCTTCAGGTGATAAGGGGTACAATTTTTGTGGTGGATTCAAAATTCTTCAGTGAAAGCATGTATTGTTTCATTAAAAAAATGCGTACCTCTATCACTCATTAAGATCTTCAGACATCCAAACCTGGTTAGAATATGTTCAAAAATAAAGTGCGCAGAGGTGTCTATAGTACAATCCTTCACAGCTTGTGCCTCGGCCCATCTGGTTACATAATCAATTGCAGTAATGATGTAGTAGGCACCTATCTTATTCCCTGTTGGGTTGATGGGAACCACGAATTCTATGGCCCATTTGTCAAACGCTTGCAAGGCCATCTATGGTTGCAAGGGAATTTTGTCCCTTTGCGACGGTCTTCCTATACTTTGGCATGTGTTGCAAGCTTTGCAATAGGTATGAGATTCATTATGTAGTGTGGCCCACCATAGCCCAGCTCTCAAGATCTTTTGCGTCATCTCTTTCCCTGCGTAGTGACATCCTACTACGCCTCTATGGGCTTCTGCTAAGATGGCTTATCTTTCATGCTCCAGAACGTATCTTCGTAGTACCTCATCAGCTCCCAGCTTATATAAGTGGCCCGCTATGATGGTAAAGTCCATTGCGCGGGTTACCAACTCTTTTTTATATTGTACCAAATATTCTGCAGGCGCCACCCCTGTAGTTAAGAAATGAATGATATCGGCAATGTGCGCATCAACCACCTTCATAGAAAAAAGTTGTCCATTGGGAAGCCCTTCTTCTAGGTTGGTCGGTTCTTCACCACTCTTGATTCGGGACAAATGGTCCAGCCTAGCATTTAGTTTCCCTGGTTTTACAATAATCTCAAAATCATATTCTTGAAATAGCAGTAGCCATCAGCTAATATTCCCCCCCAACACAGGATTATTCACTAGGTACTTCAAAGCTGAGTGGTCCATGAACATCTTGAAGTGTCCTCCCAATAGATAATGTTGGTATTTCTGTAGGGCATATACCATGGCCAGCCCCTCGCGCTCAGTAGTGGAGTAGTTATGCTCCGCACTCGAGATTTTTCTACTAGCAAAATCAATCGAGTGGTCAATGTCCCCTTCCCTAAGCTGCATAAGGAAAACTCCCAGGGAAATTCCTGAAGCATCTACATGGACATGGAAAACTTTCGCTCGGTCTGGAAATATGAGGATAGGTGCAAAAACCATCTTTTCCTTAAGTAGCTCAAAGCTCTTCTAACACTCTGTGTCCCAAAAAAAAGAAACGTCCTTCTTTAGCAACTTCTCCATGGGTGTTGTGATCAGTGCGTACCCTTGAATGAACTTCATGTAGTAGTCTGTATGTCTGAGGAAAGAGCGCAGGTGTATCTCAATTTTAGGGACTACCAGATTGATGATAACCACTTCCTTGGCAGGGTCAACCATCAGTCCCTGTCGATATACTATGTGGCCTAGCAAGATCCCGAAGGGTACGCAAAATATGCACTTCTTAATATTCAGGGAAAACTGATGCTTTCTATAGGCATCCAACATCATGCGTCGGTTTGAGACGTGCTTCTTTATCAACCCAAATATTTTCCAATTGTCAAAATATACCTCCAAGAACTTGTGGATGAACTCCTTGAATACTGCGACCACCACCCGTGAAAAGATGGAAGGGGCATTCTTTAGCCCAAACGACATGACAGTGTACTGGAAGGATCCCCATTCAGTGGTGAACGTAGTTTTGTTGTGATCTTCCTGTGCAATCTTGATCTGATGGTAGCCGGAGAACCCATCAATGAACGAATACACTTCCTTCCCTCCCACACTATCAAGAATTTCATCAAAAAATGGCATAGGGAAGGGATTGTGAACACATACATCATTCAATTTGTGCAAATAAACACAGATTCTTATTTCTCCTTTGGTATTTTTCTCCTAGACGACCATATTGCTTACCCAATATGACTGTTCGACCGGTTTGATGATACCTACAACTATCATTTTCTCAAGTTCTTCCCTAACTTTCTGCTTATACTTGGGGTTTGTAATGTCCCTTTTTGGGGATTATCAAGATTATATGTCAGAGATAGACTACAAAGGAATTTACTGGTTATTTCACCTCTGAAAATAGGGTGAGAACCAGAGGCTATCTAGCCAACTGTAGACTCTGCCTATAGAACTTGGAATAATCCCAATTCAGGAATCTCAACAAGGCCTTCAATAAAAACACTGTATAACCAAATATGAGAAAATAAATGCTGATCGGGGCTGGGATCCCCTCATTCAAGTTTTATGTGACATATATATGAAATTTTAGTAGAAAAAAATAAGTTTAAGCACATTAAACAGATCTCCCGGAAACAAGACTAGCTAGAAATCAGCCAAAGAGAGAAGCTGCTACAACATGAAACCCCAACTATTTAGAATTGTGAAAATTTGACTGAAAATTAGAGGAGGTCATCCAAATATATGATAATTCAGTATTATATCACTAAATCATATTTAAAAATGAGTTTAGTTCCTTTACAACTGATTACAAAAATAACTAGGGCAATATCCCTTCAGAAATGAGAGCTGCAACTAGAAGTAAACTGCATAAATACATAGAGAGCGTTATTTTCCAGGTGGTTCAGCTACTGTACATTAAATTTCATATCTAGGAAATATATATGGATGAAAAATCAGATCTAATACAGATCTGGAAGCTATAAGACTTTAAGAACAAGATCCATTTGGAATTACATAAAAATTACTGCATATTAAGTTGTAGATCTGAATTACAATATATTGTGCTGCAGAAAACCTGGAAATTTCTGAAGATAAATTTTATTACTGAAATAGATCAATATGTAGAGACATGGATCAGCAACCCAATCCATGGATCACCAAGGGAAGGCAAGCCTAACACCAAGAGATCTTCCTACAAACTGATAGCAAATTGAAATAACAAAGCCCTCTCACAAAATAACGCAGTATGAAGCAGAAACTGTGCAGAGGGTAAAGGAGACTGAATACATGGAATGAAAAGTACAAATATGATATAAAATATAGATCATATAACTCCTTGGAGGCTAAATAACACTCTCCAATAGAGAAAGCCTCTCAAAAACAACTAGATCTAAGCAAATCTAAAATGCCACTTGCTACAAAAGATAGCAGCTGTAAAACCCTCAATGGGCCAGCGCTACTCATGAAAGATAGAGCTTGGTCTCAAACCAGATAGTGGCCAAATTCAGCAAATAACTCCTCCAATGAACCTCAAGGGAAGATATGTAACTCCTAAACAGGAATTCCAATCACAATCCTCCACTAAACAACAGAGAATCATATTTGTCTAAGCAGACAAATACTTCAGAAATACAATTCATCAACAACCCCTCCATGTTGCTCTCCTCCTTCTTTTATAACATGAGAAAGCCTTTGCAAACCCTAAACCACTTGGATGAGTTGGTACTTTTCACATTAGAAGCTCTCTTCTAGAATTGCGCAGTCCCTCTTGGAGATGCATTGAACCTAGACAACACAGTTGATTTGGTCAAGGTGGACCCAATCTTTGGCTCAACCCTCTTTCACACATGCAAGTGACTATTTGCATAGCCTAGATTTGTCTTTGTTCACATGGGAAATTATTTATTAGGATTTTTACATGTCCTCATTTATTCATTTATTCATAAAACATAAATTAAATCAAAATTTAATGTCTCCTCTTAGCTAAGGCTAAGTAGGGACATTACAGTCCTCGCCCTCAAAATGTTTCTTGTCCTCAAGCAACTGGTAGGGTAAGAGTTGTGTTTCTTCTCCTTCTCCATTGATGACACCATCAAGAATAAATCTCTCATAATGAAGTAAGTGTTCACCAAGGCAATACATCAAAAACTGCTCCTCCAATGCTAGCATGATAGGTTCATAGTCTTCCCCTTCAAGAGTGTAAAACTGAACAAGAATGAACATGGGTGAACCAATGTCACATCTGAAACAAGTATCATGAAGCACAGGATAAAGTTCCATCCCATGTGGCACATGCACACTAACTTTTTTCCCATACATACCCATAAACAAAACCAATATGTCATCTATGTATGGTAGCAAAATCACATAGAGGCAAACTGAAATTTGCACATGAGGAGGTGGGTCACAATCCCACATAAGGTACCAGCACAGTACACTCCTTGTTCTAAGTAGATCTGAATGTGATAGGTGGTACTCCCACCACATATTTTCTGCATAAGCCACCTTGACATGGCTGAAAGTTAAAATCTCATTAGGTGCCTTTGGAAAGCACCCATCATGGTAAACAATCTCCCTTTGCATCTCAAGGGAGTGGCCAGCTTTGGAGTTTTTATTGGCCCCATCTTTGCCATGAGATCTGCATTTAATATTGCTCCTTTGGGGAGCCATGGCCTGCATACATATGGTAAGAGAATGTGCCAAATCAGAAAAATAAACTTTCTCCACAAGATCATATTTCTTACCATACAAATCTCCCACACTCATAGCGTTAGGCATGGGCTTTTCCCCTCTTTTGAGAGAGGGAGGAGATGGCTGAAATGTTTCCTGCATAGGATCCCTTGGCTGCCCCAACTCCACATCAATTTTTCACTCTTTTAAGTGCTGATATATTTCCTCCAAGTCATATTGCTGATGTAGCTCCTCCTCCATACCCTCCCAATCAAAACTATTCAAGATCAGGGAGTAGATTATTGTTGATTGCATGTAGCTGGAAAAGAACTCCTTATGGGCTCTTTGTAGTATCTCTTGCTTAAGCCTGGAAGCTTGAGACAAGAATACCTTATCAAGATGATAGATGACCCCTTCATGGACCAAGTAGCCTCCTCCTTGCTTTATGCCATCTAAGATCATTCCGGTGTGTAGATCTTTGGAGTACTCTACAAGAAGTTGAGACCTCCAATATGGATCTACACTTCTCAACAAGGACAGCATTGTAGATGTATCTATGGTGGTGCTTGCCTTGTTGCTGCTTGTTCCCTTGGCATCATGCATGCCAAAATTATGTGTGGGAAGGCTGATCCTCCCCTTTTCTTCCTCCCACGGCGCAGTGACTCTTTCTTCCATTGTTTCATCGCTTGGTGAAGCCTTCTCCACAGAATCTAATGGCATCCTAAGAGGCTTGCCATGATGTAGGAATGTCCCTTGCAGCAATATCATGAACATGAGAGAAGGAACTATGATATCCTTTCCCTCACTGCGCAAATCCATCTTTGTTGTGTGGGTAGAGACATCAAGTGAAGGGTATGTGTGGATGCCTTGACTGACTTGTTGTTTCCCACTCTTCAAATACACTCATTCCATCTGCAAGGCCTTCCAATCAGTGGTTAATTTTGCCAAATTAATCAACCACTGGATACCCAAGATGATGTTGGTGGCTGGTATGTCCACTACAAATAATTGATCCTCCAAAGTGTAGGCCCCCATAGTCATAGAAAGTGATGGAACATACTGCATGCACTGCATAGTTCTATATCCTGGAACCAAAACAGAGACACCATCAAAATAATCAATAAGGATCCCTTTCCTCTGCACAAAGTGAGCATCAATAAAATTGTGGGTTGCCCCACTATCAATAATAATAGATACTCTTTGGTTCATAACTTAACCCTGCACTCTAAGAGTCAAATATTTGGGCACTCCTCTCAAAGAAGCAAGAGTCCCACTGGTTGGAGCAAATGCTCCCTCTTCTTCTCTGGATGATAATGGATCCTCCTCCTCATCATCACCAGCGCTGTGACCTCTCCTAGGTCCATCATTGCCTTCCTCCTCCTCACAATCAGAGAAGACTTCAATATAATGTGCTCTTCCAGCAACACATCTATGTCCCAGCACCCATGATTCTTGACAAGTGAAACATAATTTCTTCTTTCTCAACTCCCTCCGGAGATCATTGTCAAGAAGCTTTTTCTGTGATCTCTCCTTGGGAGGAGCAACTTTCCCTTCCTTTCCTTTAGAAGAGTGAGTGGATTTGCTTGGAAGGGTTACCTTTTCCCTTGGCAAGGCATCTTGGAGATCTCTTGTTCTTTCAATGGCTTCATGTAGAGTGGTGGGTTTGGTAGACTTGACCAACCCATGCAAAGGTTCTTCCAAGCCATCTATGAACATATAGACTCTCCTTGCAACTGAAATATCGGGAACCATTATAGACAGTTGTTGTAGCCGCTACAAGACCACCCAAAATTTTGGGTATATTTAAAATTTCGGGTTCCCCCTCTGCTCGCCTAGGCGTTAAAGTCTTTCACCTAACCCGCAGCCAGCGACATCCCACCGACCTATATCTAATCCCTCATGAGTTGTCTCATCACCATGACTTGATGTTGTCACTGAAATCACGCCATATGTGGGAGGGATCATCCGGCATGCGACCAAACATTCGTATCACGGTCGCGTCACGTGTAATGAGATTGCCATACATACTTTTAAATGGGAAACTGTTGTATGTTAACAATTAAAGGCCCTGTCGCTGTAGGTCATTAAGCATGTGGTTTGAATACCTCTGTTACATTTGCTAGTCTCATATGTTTTATCTGTGGGCACCATTATCAAAGAATAATTATGATTGTCGTAATGTTCTACACAGGTCGACCCCACGGGTAACAGACTCCTCAGTCGTGTCGCGACATCGAGGGAAATGAAACTGAGCTCAACGACGAGGCCAAAGTTGCGGTACAGGGGAGAAGGAGGAGCAAGTGACCAATACTGTTAAAAGGAGAATAGTGTGATATGTGTCGATCAGAGAAAGAAACTTTTGTGTCACCAACGCAGAAGGTGTTCTTCATTAGCGCACACCAGAATTGTGGAGATCCTGCACAATGCTAGCTCCGTGTCGATGTCTGTATACAAAGGAACATTTGTCGCCATTTCGACAAGTCTAGCATTAATTATGGCCCGGTGAACAAAGAAAAATCAGGAGATCTCCCTGAGGAGTGACATTCTCATTCAAGGCTTTATCGTGCCAAGTGGCAGTGTGAAAGCATATGTGTTGGTGTGGCAAGCCAATGACAGAGTTTCAAATATGTGAGCGCATCTCTGGAAACAGCATTTATGGATCCTAAGCTACATAGTGTGAAATTATTTATGCTGCAAGGAGTACAAAGCGAAACAAGGAGATGGCATTAAAACCCTAGTCGCCTTGCTCTTTCATATCCATAAGGTTTATCTATGCAGAACCATAAGGGATGGGGAACTACAAATTGAACCTAAGAGGTGATGATTAAACGCATGCACCTTTGGAAGGCTGGCACACCGATGCATATGCAAATAGTCTCTATAACTACAAAGCAGAAAGGCTCAATATTAGAAGGGCCATCCATGTGGCTTGAGTAGCATTTTTCGACTCACGATATTTCAAAACAAGAAGCCCTCATATTATGAGGTAAAGTGAATGATCGAATTAAGACCAAGTTCGAAAACATGTGGTTTCAAAACCACCAAAGATCGTGGAACCAGAAAACTATGCAAAAACATTCTAGATGGGCGCAACTATGTGGATGAAGGTTATGGTTTAAATATGATGTGATTAAAACCAAGGGAAAGAACTCATACGGTTCGAAGAAAAAACATAGGATATCGTGGAGCAAAGCTAAGTAATAACATCATAGAGCGTGCAAGTTCAATGGAGCAAGGTGATGTTGTATGTATAAATACAAAGCACTAGACCATGCGCAAGGTGATGTTATACATTTTAATGCAAGGCGCAAGGTGATGTTGTGCATTTTAATACAAGGCGCAAGACCATGTGTATATTAATACAAGGTGCAAGATCACGTTGCATGGGCACCAAGTTCGATGGTCGAACAAATAAATTTGATGATACAAAATCTTGGTGCGAGTTGCATATTATTCAAAACATATAAAATCACTTAAGACTTCACGACTGCATAAGATTGCCGAGCAGACACGTTTGGCTGTTGCGTTACCATGGGTGCAAGTAGTTAATGGTGCAGGTTCAATCCACGCATATGACGGTCAACCCTACGTTTGGTTCACACAAGGACTGTCCACGTTGCGTGGAGCCCAACGAAAACGTTATGCATATATGTGGCAGTCAACTCTCCAACTGAAGCGTGGAGCCAACGTTCGAAGACACGTTGCATGGAGCATACATTCGACATGTTCGCCTGCGTGGAACCAAATGGAAACGTTTCATACATGGCAGTGAACATTTAAAATTTAAACCTTTTAACGTTGATACATGGAGCGGAGTGTTGCAGCCATGTTCTAACGCTGCATGGACACGTAATATGGTGCAAAGGTGCGGTGGCATGTATAAAAACTATAGTGCAGGGATGATAATCTAGGTTTTGAGCGCTGCAAGAATAAGGTGTTGGAGGAGCGAGTCATATAAGATAAACAAAGAGAAGGCGTTACATGGCTGCTTTCGACTCACGCAAAAGCTTTAGGGCAGATATATGATATGCCAAAGTCGCGTTTACATGCATAGAACCGAACGTGCAAAGTTACGTTGCATAGAGCCAACGTAAACATTCATACATACACGTGGCGATCAAACGTTCGGACTGAAGCGTAGAGCAGACTGCTATGAGTGTATTGGCATGTTTAAATCGACAGTCAGTAACCGTTTCAAAGTCGTATAGCAGGGCGGAGCAAACTATGGAAACATTACAGATGGCTCAGATATGCCTGTGGCGAGATTTTATCCAGATATTTCGGAGAGCAAAATAGAAATCATCCAGACGAGAGAGTAGGTTCAACGTCCTCGTCCAGCTGTTTCCGGCCTTTCGTTTGCGTTCCAATATAGAATGGCTGTCGGTGGAGAAAGTTTCCTAGTGCCGAGCAACGCCTCCCCAGAACGCATTCACGATATGTAGTAACTGCCATATCAATGTCTTTTTCTCCGCGCATGACACCACGTGGGCTGTCTCGTTAATGCAGCGTCTCGATGAAGGCAGGCAGCATTTGTTGTCATCCAGCATGAATGAGATAATAGTAATGGCAACATAATCTCGTCCAGACTACATGCGCATGGGTGTAGCTCTGTCAGCTCTGTCATTGCCGTAGGATGCATCAGGAAAGGGGAAACGCTCAATCAAACCAGCGCAGTAATAGCTACGAGACGTTTTTTGGCAGTGGCAAATCCCTCGATACAGAAAATGAGAGATGCTCTATTGCAAGCGCAAGAGTCCCACCTTAAAAATTATGACGAAAACACTGATTCAAGGAGGCTTAAGGTTCGATGGTAAATCGGTCCAGCAGATCAATGTTATCAGATTTCCTTTGGAAGACTCGATTTGTTAACATCATGTGAATATAGCATAGCAATGGCACTGGTTTGCTTATAACCTGACTTGCCACCATGAAGACAAGCTGTTCGAAGGGCAAGAGAGTTGTCGGAGTGTGTTCTTTCTTACAGCTTCACTAAGGAGCAGCGTCCTCACCTTATTTATCATGACAGCATGCAGACTCATCAACCCCATTTCGAAGGGGCGTTCCCTCAGTAAGATCTTAGCTCCAACTTTCAGACATGATGAAAGTATCATTAACACAAGCAGCATGTTGCCCAAATCAGTAGTTCCGCGCCATTGGGAGGAATTAGAGCATTTCCCAGCCAGCGAGAGAATTCACATACTGATGGCATATGTGCCCCTACTAAAATCAAAAGCTGGGAACCAGAAACGCATCACATGCAGTGGGAGATGGCGCAAGAAAAAGCCCTTTGCCTCATTAATGGGCTGTCACTACAAACACTCGAATCCCACGCTGCAACATAAAACTTGACCACACAGGGGTCCAAAGTGTTCATTTTACTTGTGTAATTATTTGTGCCTCTTAACATTATCATTTAAGCAATGAAGACATGTAACCTGAATGTGTGATTGCGAGGTGGGGGAACGTCGATGCTGTTTGTACAGTGAGTTGTGAGTTATATACCTTTGAAGGCAGGTTTCCAAAGCTTGGTAAGGATGAAGAAATGCGCTGCAAAATGCGAGATGTAGCCGAAGTCGCGGGTCGCGGTTCCGATCGAGGTCGCCGCTGCCACCAGGTTTTGTTTTGCGCGACGGCGGCCTAGCAACCTGGTCGCAAGGTCGCGGTTGCCGTTTGGGCTGTTCATGCAACCAACACGACCCGGCGACCTGGTCGCGAGGTCGCCAGGTCGCTGTCGCCCGGCTTTACGCGGCACGCGACCACTGAGCCCGACCTAGTCGCAAGGTCGCAAGGTCGCATACCTTCGGTTTTCCGCCTTTTGCGACCCTGCGACCCAGCGACCTAGTCACAAGGTCGCAAGGTCGCATACCTTCGGTTTTCTGCCTTTTGCGACCCTGCGACCCAGCGACCTAGTCGCAAGGTCGCAAGGTTGCATATCTTTGTTTTTACACACTTTGCGACCCCGCGACCCTGCGACCTAGTCGCAAGGTCGCAAGGTTGCATATCTTTGTTTTTACACACTTTGCGACCCCGCGACCCAGCGACCTAGTCGCAAGGTCGCAAGGTCACATGTGCACTGTTTACACGATCCGCGACCCCGCGACCTAGCGACCTAGTCGCAAGGTCGCAAGGTCGCACCTTGGCCATTCTCTTACCACTTGCGACCCCGCGACCCAGTCAAGTCGCAGGTCGCAATGACTCGGATGTGGCGTCGCACGCCCGGCGGCCCGGGTCGCGGTCGCAACGAGAGGCTCGGTGTGGGTCTTCCCCTAATGACCCAACGGTCAGGAAGACGAAAGATCAAGGAAGCCCGAAGGGCAGTTTCTGCATTATAAATACTTCCTTCGGGAACTTGTAAACGGCTTTTATTTTTTGGAAAAACTCAAGAGCTACATGCAATTGTATTGAAAGATTCTACACTTTAGCATATGAATAGAGAGTCTTGTTAAAACACCCTATGGTTATGATGTGTTTTGCTGTATGAACACTGTGTGTATTGCTTGCACAGTTTCAGAACATCCTATGATTAATGAAGCTGCACTATTCATGTCATCGTTTCTGCGTCATGGCTATCCGTGTTGTATCAATGATGATCATTTTATCATATGTTCTATTAATGAATGTTAATGAACTATTTTGTTAGCATTTCGTTTTATCTTTCAGGAAGTAAAGAGGTATCTTATCATAAAGAACTATTTCTTTTTGTGGTCAGACTACCTTACAAGAATTACCCCACAAAATATGTGTTGCTAATGACATCTCTTGAGGTGTACGTGCTTTATCTATAATCTTGCTACGCATAGTGTTTGATTTATGTTTAACACATCAATCTTGTATTATGTATCATGTGAATAAGTGTATGTCCGCAGGTTCAAACAGGTCCTTTTGAGACCGAAGGGAAGTCATCTTAAGTGGTAGCCGGACCCACACTCCGGACGGGATCCCTACTCCAAACGGTTTAAGGTCTAATTGGGACTTTCTACCGGGGAGATCCCCTACTGTTGGCCGGACAAATTTTCCCGTCAACAACAGCCTAAAAAATTCAGAGATATAGGCTTCATCATCTCCTGTCTTCTTAAGCTTTTCTAAGCTTATGAAAGGGGCCTCCAGATCCTTCCGATCAAATCTTTCCACTAGTCTCCTAGTGAACTCAACATAAGTGGACACATTGCTATGCCCCAATGTAGAAAGTCCATGAAACCACTAGTTGTGGGCTTCTCCATCAAAATGCAGTGTAGCAATATTAATGGCTTCTGCTTCAGGCACTTTATTCAGCTAGAAGTAGATGTCCAACTTTTCCACCCATGCTTTAGCTGAACAAGAGGGTGATCCATCAAACTTAGGCAAGAAGAATATGCCCATGGTGTGGTGTCTCCCATGAAGGAAACCTCCATCTCTATACTGCTGCAATGGCCTCCTCCGGTCCTTGAGATGGTAGAAATATTGAAAGCTCAAGTTATCCTTGAACCTTTTACTTTTTGAATCATATTATGCAAAGTAGCCTTCCAAAGAGGTTGACTCTTGAATCCCTTCATTCTCTATGGCCAAGAAGGTAGGCATTGTAGAGCGTTGTGAGATATGTGGAGCTTGTGGCAAGCTCACCGGTGGACCAGTCCCAAACTGAGACATTTCAGAACTCTCTCCTTGATGGATTCTTCCAAGGGACTCCCTCATTCAATCTATCCTCATCTCCTTTATTTCCTTGGACATATCTTGCATAGCTTCCAAGAGATTTTTTGCAAAATCTTCTGCCTCCTTATCTTTATCATTCAATTTAGGGGCTTTCCCCTTGTCTTGACCCTTGTCAAGGTCAACAGTGGTATAGTCATACTTTCTATGACTTCTATTCTAGTATCTCCTCTCCCTCTCAAAAATAGGATCTTCATCTTTGGAATGCAGCATGACTAAGGCTCCAAAGCTAGCACAGGTTGTGCCAAGAGTGGAGCTCTGATACCACTGTAATGTCCCTTTTTGGGGATTCTCAAGATTCTATGTTAGAGATAGACTACAGAGGCATTTACTGGTTATGTCACCTCTGAAAAGAGGGTGAGAACCAGAGGCTACCTGGCCAACTGTAGACTCTACCTATAGAACTTGGAATAATCCCAATTCAGGAATCTCAACAAGGCCTTCAATGAAAACGTTTTATAAGAAAATATGAGCAAAAAAAACGTTGATCAGGGCTGGGATCCCCTCATTAAAGATTTATGTGACATATATATGCAATTTCAGCAGAAAAAAATAAGTTTAAACACATTAAACAGATCTCCCGGAAACAATACTAGCTAGAAATCAACCAAAGAGAGAAGCTGCTACAACATGAAACCCCAACTATTTAGAATTGTGCAGATTTGACTGAAACTCAGAGGAGGTAATTCAAATATCTGATAATTCAGTATTATATCAGTAAATAATATTTACAAATGATTTTATTTCCTTTACAACTAATTACAAAAATAACTAGGGCAAGATCCCTTCAGAAATGAGAGCTGCAACTAGAAGTAAACTGCAGAAATACATAGACAGCGTTATTTTCCAGATGGTTCAGATGCTGTACATTACATTTAAGATCTATGACAGATATATGGATGAAAAATCAGATCTAATACATATCTAGAAGCTACAAGACTTTAAGAACAAGATCCAATTGGAATTACATCAAAATACTGCATATTAAGCTGTAGATCTAAAATGACAATATACTATGCTGCAGAAAACCCAGAAATTTCTGAAGATAAATTTTATTATTGAAATAGATAAGATCTGTAGATACATGGATCAGCAACCCAATCCATGGATCACCAAGGGAATGCAAGCCTAACACCAAGAGATCTTCCTCCAAATTGATAGCAAACTGAAATAACAAAGCCCTCTCACAAAATAACGCAGTATGAAGCAGAAAATGTGCAGAGGGTAAAGGAGATTGAATACATGGAATGAAAAGTACAGATCTGATATAAAATATAGATCAGCTAACTCCTTTGAGTCTGAATAACACTCTCCAATAGATAAAGCCTCTAAAAAAATCTAGATCTAAGAAGATCTAAAATGCCACTTGCTACAAAAGAACTCAATGGGCCAGCGCTGCTCATGAAAGATAGAGCTTGGTATCAAACCAAATAGTGACCAAATTTAGAAAATAACTCCTCCAATGAACCCCAAGGGAAGAGATGAAACTCCTAAATAGGAATTCCAATCACAATCCTCCACTAAACAACAAAGAATGGTATTTTTCTAAGCAGACAAATACTTCAGAAATACAATTCATCAACAACCCCTCCATGTTGCTCTCCTCCTTCTTTTATAACATGAGAAAGCCTTTGCAAACCCTAAACCACTTGGATGATTTTGTCCTTTTCACATTACAAGCTCCCTTCTAGAACTACGCAGTCCCTCTTGGAGATGCATTGAACCTAAATAGCACAGTTGATTTGGTCAAGGTGGACCCAATCTTCGCTCAACCCTCTTTCACACCTGCAAGTGATTATTTACATAGCCCATATTTGTCTTTGTTCACATGGGAATTGATTTATTATGAGTTTTACATGTCCTCCTTTATTCATTTATTCATAAAACATAAATTAAATCAAAATTTAATGTCTCCTCTTAGCTAAGGCTAAGTAGGGACACACAGGGTTCAAACGATAAGGTCGCTGCTTAACAGGGCATGCATCTGGTTTTAAAGTGATGTGCATGGCCCCTAGGTCCCCTGTAATCCCTTTGAGTTTTGATAATTTCATAGGAAATAGGTCTTGGTACTTCGTGAGGAGTTCTGCGACTTTCCCAATAGTATCATCATCCCAATAGTCCCCAATTTTAGCTAGCTTAGGTTTCTCTTATGTTCCAATGTTGACTTCCCTTAGCTTAAGAGGCTTGGTCACATCAATGGTCTGCAACGGGGGTCTAGCAAGTGCACGCTCTCCCTCTGATTCTGGGATAGTGATATTTCGTGGGTCTTCATCACATTCCTCCATTGATATATTGTGGCAGTTGACAATATCCTACATCCGCATTTCCTAGGCTGGTGCCCCATATGAGGGCGCGATTCATCAAATACCAAGGAATCAATGTCTTATAAAGCTTCATCCAATGCCTCAGTTCCACCTATCAACTCAAACGTCCCCACAAAATCATCCCACATGGTCTCCTATTGGCAGGTGCGTTGGTGTAGCTCCGCATCCAGATACCATGCAGTGGGAATTGGCCCTAGGGCATGAATAAACAAGTGGACCCATTCATCCATGGTCCTTTCACTCCATACCTCCATCCATGTGGCCACATGCTTGCACGGGTCTCCTTGGCTAAGGAAAGTCTCCATGCGTAGGTGAACCAAGGGTTCGAACCGTAGGATCATCATCTCACGGCATTCCTCCCAATCTTGGAATGTTCCATTATGCATTTCCCACCACCGCATAGGGGTTGCACGCATGGCTAGGTTAAGTGCCCACATTCCTTGCGCCCTTAGGACTTCAGATTCAAATGTTCGCAAAAAAATCCTAATACTATAAAAACCATCAAAGTAGGGTAGTTCTCTTACATCTGAGGAGATACATCGGAATCTCTTCGTGATTCTAAGACATCGCAATACAAATACATCATGTAACTGATTTTGCCAATTTTCTATCTCCCCATCGGAGTCAGAGAGGCATTCACTATCTTTCTCACAGAAAAGCACACCATCAGTTGTATGATTAATCCAATCCTTGTCCCAGATGGTTAGTTTATAAATGTGATCCATGTCATCTTCTTCACGCATTGGTTTTGTATACCATTCTCCTTCTGCACGGTCTAGAAGGACTATCACTCTCATACCCTCATTCTCAAAAACCATGCTCCTTTTCTTTAAGTTGATAATGCCTCCCATGTCTATTGTCTAATCCAGTCCTAGGAGTGTAGGATAAGGGTCTGAATCTTCCACAATCTGAATTACTTCAAAATCTGTATGTACCTTAACTCCTGCGATATCTACCATAATATTTGACAACCAACGAGATGATTTTCTATTGGTTAGCCATGCACAGCTGTATAGTAGACCATTCTAGCTTAGGTTCTCCCATCTGCTGCCATGTTTTCTTGGGTAGGACGTTCGCATCTGGCCCCAAATCCAGGATGACCTGATCCATTTCATAGTCGCCAATTTGCGCTGTTAGCCGCATTTCCCGCCCAGTGCGCTTTTTGTGCTTGTATAGTTTGTGGATATCTCTAACTTTTGTGGGAGGGTCAGTTATTTCCACGCAGCTATCTATTAGTGCTTGCAGATTTTCTACTACCTTCTAGTTGTGTAGAAACTTCATACATGCCTGTAGGAATGGTTTAACTTCATCGTCCGTTCTTAGGTTTGTTGGATCCTTGGAAGTAGATGCCTCATCCTTGGTAAAGTCATTGCGAGGTTTGACAAAGGTTTATTTCTCCTTCTGTAAGTCCAAGATTTCTTGTTTGATAACAACTTTCTAGATAAGGGATTCAGCTACAGCTTTCTCCTCAGCTCCTCCAGTATCCATAACACTGTGCGTTATGACATTAACACTTGTTCCTTCATCACGTGGTTCTGCCTTAACCCTCTGCACAATCTACATTGGTGTCTACTATTTTTCCTGCATTTTTGCTATCAGGACTAGACAATCTTTGATCACATGGTCCAATTGTCTACAATATCGACAAGACTATCATGCAGGGTTCGTATAGTCCCTTGAGAAGTGTCCTATTTCTCTACAGTTGTAACGGATCAATTTCCCTCTTCCTCGACCTACACCTCCACCCCTTCCCCCTCCCCTGTGTAATATTCCCAAATTTTCACATTACATTTGGAATACTAGAGTCCTCGATTTTCTTAATGAATTAAGTAAATAAAAGGGTGGAGGGACCCAAAATCTTCAATAAGAATAAATATCCACTTTGTATGTGTGAATGTGGATTAATTTAGTCTAGATCTGCAAAATGAGGTAGTTGAGCAACTAGTAATGTGAATGAGATTGGAGATCATGTCTCATTTAATGAGAGAGATCATGGAGGGTTGATTTAGTCAGCTAAGATATTTAAGAAGTAAAACCAAGGGGTCATTAAGCATTAATGATCAAGTGGTGGAGGAATGAAGCACACATGATGGAGGGGTGTACATTGCACCTAGACTGTTTGGTTGATTTGGTCAAACAGCGTAGTCCCACTTGGAGGATCTTATCCACCTAAGACAACGCAGTTGAGATTAGGGCCAAGGTTTGAGGGGGTTCAATCATTATAAAGGAAATGAAGGAAAAGGTGAAAGGAATCTTGGATTATTTTGATGTATGATCTTTTAGATCTGGAATTGTCAAGTGACATTCCACTGCAATCTTGGGTTGTTTAGCAGATATTGGAGGTGTTGTTTAGCACAGGGTGTTCCCGAGCAGGAATCCCTCCTCTTTCTTTGTGTGATATCTAAGGAAGAGGTTTTTACTTCATTATACATCATGCTTTAAGTGCCATTTCCATTTCCTACTTTCTGCAGAACATTCATATTCAGAAAACTGCATTTTTTTGAAGATCAGTTTGGAAGGTGGAAGTTGTCTTCAATACTTTAACTGGAGAACAAGGTGAGGGATTATTCCCATCACTTCGGCTTATATTTCAGAACTCCCAGAGCCACATTATAGATCTGGAATTAGGAAAAAAGTTATTGACCTCCTAGCAGCAGTATTCTCTCCAAGAATAACGCAGTCCATATTGCAGATCTGAAAGGAGGAAGGAAGTTGCTAGTATTTCAGCTAGCAATCTAGTGGAGGATCATTCCTTCACATTGCCATCAGTCCTACCATCAGCTTGGATCTCACTGCAACATTTTTTCAGCAGGAAGAAGGCCTCTCTTTCCCTCACAGCACAGTTTTCAGAGGAACTTGTGTTGTAGCAGCTGCAATCATCTTTTGGAGGATTGAGAAGCTAGATCTAGAGCTCCTAGCTCATAGATTTGAGGAGGGGATCAACCCTTCAAGCATAAATCTGGTCTGAGCACATATTTCAGCCATATATTCTTCAGATCTAGCTTCATATCTATATTTCCTAGCAGATCAAGGATCAAACCCAGGAGAGGTGATTTCTCCAAAGTTGCAGATCTGGAAAATCCTTTCTGGGTTATCTTGGGAATCCATCACAGTGGCCAGATCTTGAATCTTGGCATCATCAGAGCTCTAGTTTTGAGTAGATATGCATTTCTCTTTTCAGCCTGCAACTCCATGTTTATATTCTGTTGAAGAGACAACACATTATTTGCTGCAGAGCCTCATCAGTTACGTTGTACCTGCTTCACACATGTTTTCTAGGTGATCTTATCTCATCTTTTTGGCTAGATCTACCTATATCTTGTGCTTGTGTAACTGATTCATCTCCAATATAATAAAATGGCTCAGCTCTTTCTACATATTCTGATTTGTACTTAGATTTATTGTCTATCTTGTTGTAAGTTCTTATATTGTCTGAAGTATTGCTCCATGTTCCCATTTTGGGATATTACAGTGGTATTAGAGCATGATATTTGGCTCAGCTTGTGGACACTTCATCTTTTTACATTGAAAGAAGAACAGATAGATGAGATCCATCATGGAGAATGAAAAAAAAAATGTCACTCCTTTCTTTAGATCCATGCAAGATCTCTCCAAAGGGGTCTATCAAATGAAGGAGGGAGAATAAAAAGAAGATCCAAGAAGTAGATCTGATGAGGGAAGCACTTCCTATCAGTAGCAAAGAAGACCAGAGAATTCTAGATCTCCTCATAGATCCACTATGCCCACTTTATTTGAAGAAGGTGAGAGGTATAGAAGTAAAGAAAGGAATGAACCTGAGACTCATGAGACTCTCAGTCTGTATCTTGAAGAGTGCAAAGCACAATCTAGAGAATTCAAGGAGAAGCTAACTCACCAACAATTCTTCAAAATCAAAGAAGAGAGAGGATCCTATAGCAGCAATAGAAGGAAGAGGCATAATAGATTCTATTTGCCTACATTTTATGGATATTCCTCAAGCAATGTCAAGGCTTGGAGGAGGGAGTTAGATTCATTTTTCAAGCTACATCTTGTGGCTGAAGAAGAGGCTGTTCAAATTTCAGCACTTCATCTCTTAGATGAAGCATAAGATTGGTGGTTTGGGCACCTAGAGCATGCAAAGGTGACCAAGTATTTAGATTTATTTCATAAGTTGAGGAAGAGGTTTGATGTGGAGGGCTCACTACTTTCACCACCTGCTACAAAATTAATTGTATATAGAAAAGAGCCACTTGCATCTTTGCAAGATAGTCTTGACCTCTTGACATATGGAGTCCCATGCATGGATTAGGAGATGCATGAGGAGGACAAGGGAGATACCAGCGCTGGTACACTTGGAGAAAAGAGACCATCACTCTTACCAGCACTTGAAGACATTGTTGTCCCGGTTGAAGGAACTATTGTGTTCTGTCAAGAGGTTCCCACATATCAGTTGATCCAAGGTATGCATAAAATTTCAGCACATATGGTTTCTAGATCAATGCATAACCAAGGGTTGGAAAAAAATGCTGATTTGAAGCAGAGACGTTTCACAGCACAGAGGATCCTTGATCTAATCAAGGAGGAGACTGAAAACTATCCATGTTCATCATTGTTGAGCTGCATTCAACCCCTTGAGTTGAGATGTAGAGTTTCAGAAAATGAGATTAGCATTATCCTATGTACAATGGTTGATTATGAGATCAGTATTGTGCCTTACTTTGAGACATCATATGTATTACCCTGTAGATCTATAGCACTATCACTTAGTAGCTGTGACAAAGAAAGGGCTTCATCATACTTGGAGAATTATAGAGGTTGCTTCACTCATGAAGCAATGGAAGCAAAGATGACAAATGGTAGACATCTTGAAATGAGAAACCTTTTCTCCCTTCTAGATGACCCTTTCTCAATGAGCCTCTCACTGCTCAAAGAGAAACTTCTATTTGCATTAAATCCAAAACTTCTTTGGTTTTGGAGGGCATTTGATCGAGAGATAATATCATTAATATATCTCATTAGAGATGCATTTCAACATTTCATGGAATGCAAAGCTCTTCAACAGTTTGGGAAGGATGGCATTCTACAAAGGGAGGATGCCATGATTATGCAGTACCACATTAATCATCCCCATGGGAGTGAATGGGTAAGGATGATAAGCAAGGGGTTTCAACACCACTTGCAGATTTGTATGGGCTAGCATGCTTGGTTACATTGGTTGCCATTGGGATATTTCTATCACTCTCCAAAGGCACCTATTTTTCTGATCCATGCCTTGAAAAACATGTATGAAATGAAGAAGGAGGCATGGTTGTGCTGGCTGCTCTTGGGAGAGTATGGAAACCACCCAATAGCTCATCATTTTTTGAATCATGCCTTGTCTTTCAATGATAAATTGCATCAAGGGAAGGCATGTTAATTTTGGTTTCACTTAAGAGAGCTTGGCCACCACATGACATCTCCTATGTCTATGTGTTTTGTATTGTTTAAAATTTGGCATAATGATCTCATGATGTGCATTGATGATGTTTCTTTGTATTGGGCTGATGTGACATCTCATATGTCCATTAGTATGCTTATGCTTCATGATGCACATGAGGAGGAAAGGAAGCAGCAAGATCTCTTGTTGCTTTGGTTGCTTATGGGGAATTTTGGCTTGATCATGTTACATGGAGGAGATAGAGGATTGCAACAAAGGGCCTTACTCCAGTGGTTGTTGTTAGGAGAATATGGTTTGACATATTTGTCTACCCATATTTCTTCTTCCCTTCTTCTTTTACTTAACTTTGAGATGATGGAGTTTGGATGTAACAAGGCCAACAGGGCTAAGTATGGGAGAATATCAATGCTCAATCTAATTCATGAAACATGGGATGAATATATGTATTGTATGATGAAGCTTTTCCCTTGTGGAAAGAGCTACTTTATTTTATGTCTCTCATGTATTGTTGATGATGTTGGATATCACATGGTTGTCACTTGGTACTTCATGATGGGAGGAGGACATCTAACCAAACAGTTGGAGGTCATTCCTTATGATTTTAAGAGACAACTTTGGAACCAAACATACATAGCCTATTGTAGAAAATGGAGGAAGCCTTCCTTATGTGGATGCCATATGGAGGGGAATAGATTGCCTTGCATCTACCTTTGGAGTTTCTTGGGGACAAGCAACATTTTTCCAGGGGGGAATATAATATTCCCTAATTTTCACATTACATTTGGAATATTAGAGTCCTTGATTTTCTTAATGAATTAAGTAAATAAAAGGGTGGAGGGACCCACAATCCTCAATAAGAATAAATATCCACTTTGTGTGTGTGAATGTGGATTAATTTAGTCTAGATCTGCAAAAAGAGGTAGATGAGCAACTAGTAATGTGAATGAGATTGGAGATCATGTCTCATTTAATGAGATAGATCATGGAGGGTTGATTTAGTCAACTAAGATCTTGAAGATGTCAAACCAAGGGGACATTGAGCATTGATGATAAAGTGGTGGAGGAATGAAGCACACATGATGGAGGGGTGTACATTGCACCTAGACTGTTTGGTTGATTTGGTCAAACATCACAATCCCACTTGGAGGATCTTATCCACCTAAGACAAAGCAGTTCAGATTAGGGCCAAGGTTTGAGGGGGTTCAATCATTATAAAAGAGATGAAGGCAAAGGTGAAAGGCATCTTGGATTATTTTTATGTATTATCTTTTAGATCTGGAATTTTCAAGTGACATTCCACCACAATCTTGGGCTGTTTAACAGAGATTGTAGGTGTTGTTTAGCACATGGTGTTCCCGGGCGGGAATCCCTCCTATTTATTTTAGTGATATCTAAGGAAGAGGTTTTTACTTCATTATACATCAAGCTTTAAGTGCCATTTCCATTTCCTACTTTCTGCAGAACATTCATATTTGGAAAACTGCGTTTTTCTGAAGATCAGTTTGGAAGGTGGAAGTTGTCTTCAGTACTTTAGCTGGAGAACAAGGTGAGGAATATTCCCATCACTTAGGATTATATTTTAGCACTCCCAGAGCCACATTGCATATTTTGCATCAGGCCAAAATTTATTGACCTCCTAGCAGCAGTATTCTCTCTAAGAATAATGTTGTCCATATTGCAGATCTGAAAGGAGGAAGGAAGTTGCTAGTATTTTGGCTAGAAATCTAGTGGAGGATCATTCCTTCACATTTCCATCAGTCTTACCATCATACTAGATCTCATTGAAGCATTTTTCAGCAGGCAGAAGGCCTCTCTTTCCCTCACAGTGCAATTTTCAGAGGCATTTGTGTTGCAGCAACTGCAATCATCTTTTGAAGGATTGAGAAGCTAGATCTAGAACTCCTAGCTCATAGATCTAAGGAGGGGATCAACCCTTCAAGCATAGATCTGATCTGAGCACATATTTCAGCCATCTATTCTTCAGATCTAGCTTCATATCTGTATTTCCCAGCAGATCAAGGATCAAACCCGGGGGAGGTGATTTCTCCAAAGTTGCAGATCTGGAAAATCCTTTCTGGGTTATCTTGGGAATCCATCATAGTGGTCAGATCTTGATTCTTGGCATCATCAGAGCTCTAGTTTTGAGTAGATCTACATTTCTCTTTTCAGCTTACAACTCCATGTTTATATTCTGCTGAAGAGATAGCACAGTATTTGCTGCAAAGCCTCAACAATTACGATGTACCTGCTTCACATATGTTTTCTAGGTGATCTTAGCTAATATTTTTGGTTAGATATACCTATATCTTGTGCTTCTGTAACTGATTCATCTCCAATATAATAAAATGGCTCATCTCTTTCTGCATATTCTAATTTTTACTTAGATTTATTGTCTATCTTGTTGTAAGTTCTTATATTGTGTCAAGTATTGTTGCATGTCCCCATTTTGGGATATTTCACCCTGCCTCTTGTTGGGGAGCTTCCTCTGCCTGAGGGAGAAAGTGGTGAAGAAGAGTCAGCCTATACCCTGTATAGGTTTCCTCGGTCTATCATTAATTCATAGGTCCGATTGTTATGTTTTCCGTGTCCCACAGATGAGCAGAATCGACACCATTTTTGCTTCAATTCTGGAACATACACACCAAGACGGGGGTAGTGGTTAGTATCATGTATTCTGGCAACACGATAGTCAGCGCACCATAACGTCGGACCACTTGGTCCCAAAGCCTCTTTAGGATGCAATGGGCTCGGTCCCCTAGCTTGCATGTAGTCTGCCAATAGAGGACATTGATCCTTGGTGTGTCAGACACCCTGCATCTTATGCACCATATGTCGGGGCTAACTTCCTTTCCTTGCTCTTTCCACAAATTCTAGATTTCAAGGTGCATTTTCTCCAGCTGTCCCTGGATTTGCTGCACCCCAAACTGGGCCTCATCTCTTGGTGCAACTTCTAGCTTCATAACAATCTCCAAGGCTTTCTCTTGCGCCTCAATTGCATGCTGACCCATAGGTCCGCGCAGGTGAGGTAGCAGCATAGTGATGAACCATTCCTTGTGATTCCTATGATCATACTGAAATTCCCCATCTCTGATAGCCTTCTTTAACCATTGATTAGCCTCCCATACAGACTCAGTGGGTCCTTGTTTAAAATCTTTCAATTCATTCACTAGATGAGAGTAGGACTTAGGCTTCTGGAACTGTTGTTTTAACGCATTCCTAATCTCTTGAATAGACGAATCTGCATGCTAGCCTACATACCCCATATACCAGTCCAAGGCCCTTCCTTCAAAGGCAAGGGATAATTGCACTCTCTTTACAGCATCGCTAGCCACATTATACACAGTCCATACTGATTTTGCTACAAACCAAAATCAATTCATATCTTCATCTCCTACACCCTTGAAGGTGGGTAGCTTCATGTGTGTGGCCATATCTTCTTCTAGTGGTGGTAGAGGTGTGGGGGATTTCTTGCCCTTATGCTGACTCGAAGGTGGTGTAGCTAGAGGACTATTTCCTGCATGCGTAGCCGACTCTCTTAATGGATTGTAGATGGATGTATCCCCTTCTCGGTTGGTTTGGTATTACTTACCACTTCGTGTTGTACTCTCACTCTGATTAGAGGTCATTCATTGGGTGTGGCTGCACAAAATTCCCTTTTCGCATAGTAATATTTTAATTAACAATGGAAATGTTCACAAGAACTTACCTCGAAAACCTTTGAAGAACCTCCGCTCTGGCTCGGAATACGATACCAACTGATCGACGATGAATTCTATAAAAAACCCTCCCAGCACGCTATCCACCCAATGATCTACTGTACGAGTGATCGTGTTGTCAGTCTACTCCATCTGTTGAATCAATTCTCGCATCCACTGTGTAACCTTATCATCCTTCCAACATGTCTGGAATTCTACGAGCCTTGCTAACCACTCTTGAAGCTCATGTGAAAAAGTTACAAAGAAAATTTCATAGAATTCGGTGAATATGTACTTGTTCTTCCACTTCTCAGCTATCAACTTTGTGTTATGATTCTCTTTTATAGAAAATCTCTGAATTTGTCTCTCGAACTAGTCTTCGAGCTCCAATTTCTCACGTGTCCAACGGCCTCTTGGCATTACCTGATCTCTCCCTCAAAATGCTCCCTGTCCTGGCAACGGAACCATTTGTTGGCTTGAGGGGTCATGACCCAGGTTTGGAGGTTAAGGTTTGCCAACAAAACCCTATACTACTAGCCCTTTCGGCAATGACCTACTTTCACAGGCCAAGGTCTCACCCAAAGTAGTATGGGAGGGTGCTGAAACCAGGTTTCTGCACCCTAGGCGAGAGTAGGTAATTAAGGTAGATTGGCGCTACAACTATCATGGTCATGCAGAATTATCTGGCTTTTAAAAGTATAAACAACAAATAACCATGACAAAGATACTATCATTAATAGATATGATCAATACACTCGCATCCACGTGCACATCAACAATTTCCATCACATAACATTATAATCACATCTAATTAATAGATGGCAGATACATTCACAACTTAAATAAATAACACAAATGCACTCAGTAAAAAACACGATCAGTCCAGATGTTATCACAAAATCAGACCTGATAGGCTACCAATCAAATCAATCTCATGTAACTCTTTCAAACCAATCTTTTGATTGAGGCTTAGCCTCCTCAACCTGAGAGGGCTCTCTCAAGGATTAATGATTTTTGATATAAATATAGATGACTAACTCTATGTGGGGTAATAAGCAAATAAATGATAGATATTGGTTGTAAATCACATTAGCAAGTGCACATTGGGCTTATGGAGTCAAAATAGCTTCAGTAAAACCAAACAATATACTTAGCATGGAAGTCAAGGAATATCAGAGTTCTAGTCCAGAGATATACATGTCAAACTGTAAAACAGATAGTCGTTTTGTCTATGAAGGAAGTCAGAGCATCAATGATGAATTCTAAGTAACATAAGCAAACACCACTACAATAGGGTAGTAAAAATATGCAATTAGAACAAGAACACACTAGAACTCTTTATGAATCTTAAGTTGGATAAGTATAAAACTCTGTATTAAGCTGAAAACCAGTCACTTACAATAAACATAGTCATTTTTCTAAAAATGTCCTACCTTGGTTTCAACTTTATGAATCTCTTTGATTTTGCAACCACAGGTTGGCTAGACTCTGCTACTGGTGGTGAAGGAGTTCCTTTAGTTTTAAGGTTTCTAGCTAGGGTTAGGGTTTCCAGTTCAAAACCATTCATAAACAAAAAGGAATACAAATCCCTGCTTATTTTTTGAAGCTCATTCAAAACCAATAACTTTATCAAACCATGGTGAAACAAAGATGTTTCACAACCATCAGATTTGGCTTGTACTTTATCATCCATTTTGGCAAGGCTCCTATGAAAATAAAAGGAAAAATCTAATGATATCATACCTGTGAAATGCAGAAGAAGCTTGAAATGATAAGTATAAACTTTATGGTGTCTTCCTTCACATGTAAAGTATCTTTTAAATTTGAACAATAGCTTTGCATAGGTGTCTTTGATACAACTTCTAGGTATTGCATTATTTAGGTCCATATCTGCATACTCGGGTTTCATGAATTCCTTGCATGGTCCCATGTCAAATTTAAAACCTTTAAACCAAGTTTCCTGCCCCCTTGGTATTTCTGTCACAGAAGCAATAATCTCAGGTGTAAATGACACATTTAACATCCCAACTTTGGTATTTGTTCCATTGAAGTGTAATGCAAATTCTTTTGACACCTGTGTATGTCAACCTTGCAACTTTTCACAAAACAGGAGACAACCTGCTTTGCTAAAATCCTCCATCACTTTTTGATCTTCAATTATAGCCTTCATATTTTTAGGCTCATATCTTAAGCAATGTCCCCCTCTATGGACTTTCTTGTCCTCTACCATGCTTCTTAGAAAAATCTGTCAGCTTCCTTTGAATTTTTAAAACAACCTCACTTGATTAGGATATGAAAAACCTCGCTTGATTAGGATGAAGATAGCCTTTGTATATATTAACCATGTTAGTCATAAATAATTCTGTTGATATCAAAGGATAACTAAGTTGTAAAGCCTAGATTTCTAGAAACAATATTTGAAGAAAAATTGTGAGTTCTAGAAATCTCACTGCCTTCATCATCTTAAACCTAAATATTCTTCTAAATTTGCCTATATTTTCCCCCCTCAAAGTTTACCCTGTTGCAAAGAAGACTTTAAAATTCTGGGCCTGTTTGCCTCATTTCATCACCCCACTTGCACTCTCATTTATTCCCATTTTCCCCTCTAAAAACCCCTCATAACCTCCCTTACTCATCATTTTCTTCTAAAAAACCTTTTTTACATTGTTTAAAGCTGAATTCTAGCCTATTAGACACTTTAAAAAACTTCATGAAAACTTTGTTTTATGCTAAAAGCCCACTTTTTATGAAATAGGCCTTTAAGCCCCTTTTTGGCTTAAAGCCCCAGCCCCCTCACCCATATGACTCTAAACCACGACCTCCCACTATTTTCTTAAGCCCATTTCCCTCCTAGCCTCTGGTCCCTATTAACCCCACAAGACCTTTCCCTTCCGCTATATCCTAAGCCCCTTCCCTATCCTAAGCTGCACTTCCACCCATTTTTATTTTTTACATACCCCCGCTAAAACCTTATAAACCCACCCAAACCTTTCAAAAAGTATTAAGACGGGGCCCCACCTTCCACTACCCCTTGCCAACTAACCGCAGCCTTACACTTTTCCAAGGCTCCACTCCTTATATTTTCACCTCGGTCCCTCGACCTTTCCGCACTGTCGATCTCACCCCTTGAGATCTAACGGTCTAGATCAAGTATCGCGCGGATTATTCTGCCGATATTTAACACTCAAAACCCATGCAAAAAAGGAAATATTAGCTTGGACACATGTCCAACACTGAGTGGAATCATGCGGCCTCCGCTCAAAAACACTTACCGCTCTTAACCCACATGATAAACCATTGTGATTTTCCCAAAACCACCTTTCTCTCCTTCGCGATAAAATTTGAATTCCTTCGCCTCTCCACCATGTTCCACCTCTAGAACCCTTCCCTTTACACATTCTCCTTCTCTACAGATTAGCCCCGACGCTTCACAACCCTGAAAAATGCAATTTTTACCCCTTCCGTAGGCTTTCAAATTAATTTTTGTCTGTGTGTTTGCAGGTTTTATATGGTAGTGGTGCCCGCAGAGGCATTCCAATGATCAAAATATCTTCTGGATGATGATCCAAAGGTAAAATCACACAAGAAGGCCAGGAGGGTTGCATAAAGGTTTAACCCTCGATGAATCATTATCATCGATGGGTTACAAACCCTCCAGCACATGAAGACCGCATCCCTGCACGCAGAAAGCACAAAAATATTAGAGAAACAACAAACCAAGAAGAACATAAATATTAAAGGGCTAAATCAAGATCAAAGGATGAAACAGAGGATTATCCCTTCAAGACAGTGATTAAAGAATAAAGGCCAAGGTTTAAAGATAAAGGATAAGTGAATAAAAACAGTCATAAAGCAGAACAGAGGATAAAGGCAGTAAGGCAGATTATCAAAACAAAATCAAGGTTCGAAGGCCTAAGGGACATATTTATGATTAAAAAAAAGATAGATAACCCAAAGACAACCTCAAATAACTCAACAAGGAAGCAGTTACTCCTCCAAAATATCAAACTGCCACCTATAGCAGTTACTCCTCCAAAATATCAAACCCTATCTTGAGCTCCACCTCCTCATTTGCAGAATAAATACTGCATTTGAACTCATTGTATTGTTGGCATTTGATGAATCTTTGAAGTAATACATAGTATCTTGGAAGTTGAAGGAAAATTGATGTCTTGGATCTTGTGGATGCCCTGATTTGTTTGTTGATGAAGGAGGCTAGACCACTGGATCCCTGAGCTTGGCTATTGGTGAAGTGCTTCTATCTGTTATTGTTATTTCCTATTCTCATTATGTTTTCATTTTTCTTTGTTATAGTAGAGTAAAGGTTTTAGGCTAAGAAATGTCTTTTGAAAGCACCTTAGTTATTTTTACTCTTCACTGTCTAAATGTTTTCTTCTGCAAGGTATGATTCAAGGATTCTTAATTTCCCTCCAGTTCCATCTAGCTTCTTATTTTAGAAATAATTCAATAGAGTATAACCAAGGAGTTTCTATTTTCGTAAGTCCATTTTACTTGAGTACGGCTTGAGAGGTTGTTTTAAGGAATGGTTTCAATAGAGTGAAACCAAAAAGTTCAGTGGTGAGTCCATGCTCCTTTGAGTACAACTTGAGAATTGTTTCTGAAACTTATTTAAAGTATGCTTAGTAGAGTCTAAACCAGGCAAGTCTATGGTGCACCCTGTCCTTTGGTCTGCCTTTAAAATTTTTCTTTGAACATCCTTAGAGAGTTAGTCAAAAGAAAATTAGATTATTTCTATTTGATATTAGGCTGCTCTTACTGTTTATCTTATATGTTTTCTTATCTAAAAGTAGTCTTTTGATTTCTAGATTGTTGTTTGAAAGGTTGCTTATTAAAAGTTTGTCCAAAGAAGTCTATGGTTTGCCATGTCCTTTGGTTCACTTCAAAACAGTTACCTTGAAATATTTCTCTTGTTTAAAGTACATGATAAAGCATTCTTAATTTCTCTTTGTCCTACTTTTCATTCTTATCCTTTATGTTCACCTAATTATTCCAAAAACTTTGAAGATCAACTGGCCAAGTTATATTTTCCCTATGATACTCCCCAAACCTTTTATAAACTTATCATGAATTCCATTTGACTCCATTTCCCAATGACTTATAAATTTCCCATTCTATCTATGCTCTTTGATCATTATGTCCAACCATAACAATCAAACAAACCTTATAGTTAAAAACTAGCCTAAAATCAACCCTTAAAAGAAAACAAGCTCACATCCTTTGCAAACAACCTGAGAGATCCCTCTTTGAGTCTAGGAAGGCTAGGTCTTAGAACTCTAAAGATTGGTTCCATGTTGCCTTGTCCTTTGGTATGCCAATCTGCCAAATCACAGGACCCCAACAAACCACAGGCTTAGCTTGACTGCTTCAGAGCTCAAACACTCATATGGAGGCAAATGAAAACGAGATTGACCAAATTAGGCAATATTTTGAATTTAAGATGTCATATCATAACTAAATGATGCCTCACTCATGCCCTATCATGACGGTGATGACTGTGATACAGGTAAGTACATTGAATCTGATCACTAACTGACTCACCATACCACTATCCTATCATTTCCTAACGGATTCTGACAAATCTCAGTTCAACTGACAAGACCATTAAGAAACCACGCTTTCGTAGCGCCCAGAGTGTATTTTTCACAGTTTTCACTATGAAATTATTAGCGCTTTCGTAGCGCAAATCCACTTTTTTGAACTACCAGCACAACGAAATGGAGGTTTCTTGGCTAATTGTAGAAATTTAAACCGAAACCTTATGGAATGACTCCTAAATGGAAAATGTGAGTATTTGATCATGGAATGGACCTTTAAAAGACTTTATTTGAATTAAATGATGACCTTGAAACTTAAAAAAACTCTAACCTACCCTTAACCAAATCCTAAAATGACTTTCTAACCCATTTTGAGACCATGATGAAAAACAGAGTTGACACAATGATGTTTTGAAAATTTTTGGGTGATAACACCAAATATCATAAAATATACTCTACATTCATTAGTATCCAAAAACCTGATTACAACCCAAGACGCCTCCCGCACACACAGCTAGTGGGGTCCGCACATAGCAAGACTGAGGATCTTCATGCACACAGCCAACAGGAGTCCTTACCCAAACAACCCATGACAGATCTCAATAGTTCGCATGTAGCATCAATTCTTACTTCTTCTACCTTTAGACTCAAACTATCCATCTATTTATATCATTGTAGACTTTTCTATCTTATGGTTTGCAAACCATGGTTTGCGAACTCTAGGTTTACCCTTTGACCCATTTTACAAAGCATTGGGGCTTTGATCCACCCCAAAGCCCCGTCGCTAGGCTAATTGGTACCAAAATATATCAAAAAAGCAGCTTAAAATATATATCAAAACACAGCTAGGGGACCTTATTCCAACAGACCTTTTAGCATTGCATAAGTCAAGGGTAATAACACTTTTATCTTGCAGAACTTGGAAGGATAGTATTCTTAATTTCCAGTCAATGAAAGATATTTGAAGCACTACATTCAGTATTGGATAGAAAAAATGTGTTTCAAACATTCATCATTGTATATTTACCGCCTTGTTTAATTTTCAAAGTATGTTTGTTTTTAAACAAAGATTTCATTAGCCCGAGGAGAAGGCACTTGGATCTGCTAGTTCTCTGCATCCTATAGGAGTAAGTAGTCCCCAGTTGGAGCCAATGTTGGAACATTTCTTGTTTTTATAAGTTAGACATTTTTAGAAAAAAAATTGAGAATTAAAAAAAAATGTTAGGATTGAATGTGAATAGATCAAAATCCAAAAAAAAGTTAGGACTGAATGTGAAAAGAAAATAATCAATATAAAAAAAAAGGATTAGATGCTAAAAAAATTAAAGCAAAAATATTTGAAAATTCTAGGCATAGATGGAAGCATTAAAAGTAATGAAATTACTTTGTTTCAAATAAAGAAAAAATATATTTTTGTGCGCAGCTTGTTAGAATGTCACTGTTAGTGTCAGTATTTGCATCCTTCCACCAATGATCAAATTAAATATTTCATGTCATGTTAGGGTTCCCATTATGAAATTTTTGTCATTCCACTAGGTCATGCAAAAATTTGGTCACTTGGCAGATTTAAATCAAGTTTCACTCTTTTCAAAAAAAATTCATCACTTGTTGGCTCATTTCATCACTATGTTGAGTGTCCATCATTCATGAGTTTTTATCACCTTGTCAGTCATTTCCCCATGAAGTTCATTCAGTTAGGGTTTCCATTAGGTCTTAGGGTTTTCAAGGTCCATCAAACTACCAAATGCATGCATAATAGACCAGGAAGTAAGAGGGTGACAAATAAACTCACTTTACTATGTAAAGTTGAGATGTAATTTAATTTTTATTCCATTATGTAATTTTATGTTTTCTCAAATATGTAATAAGTTCATGGTTCCAAATAGTTGCTAACTCAGAGTTCCATATCCCAAGAAGATCAAAGTTTCCAAAATCCTAGTGTTCTCAAATCCATCAAATGATCAAATTCAAAAAAACAAAGTTAAAGTGAAAGCTAAAGGTTCAAATGCTTAAACTGAATGTGAGAAGGAAAAGTGGGTCCTAAGAGCTAATTCATCCAATCTGTCAAGTATAAAGCTCATCAAAAGATCAAAGAGGTGCTCATTTTCTCTATAATCCATCAAGCTCTCACTCCCTCATCTTGAAAATCAAATTTTTAAGGAGAAAAAACAAAGTTTTTGGGTGGCGCTGCGCTCCTAGCACAAGCACTGCACTCCTGGCAAACCAACATTTTGCTCCTAGCAAAGGCATTGCGCTCATGCCCAACTTCTCTCAAAATGCCCAAAACCTCTTGCAAGTCTTTATAATCATAAATTCAGGGTTCCTTCAATTGTAAACAAATAATTTAACCTCATCAAATTCCTCCATACATTTCATCATTGCAAGTTCCATGGTGTTCATTCTCCTTGTTTCAAGTTTTGAGTTTTCAATCTAGAAACCCTAGTTTCACTCCCACATCCTAAATTTGTTCCCCTAAACCCAAATTTTCCCTTCCCACATCTCATTAAACCTTATCCCTATCCCTATATCACTAAATCCCCATTCCTAAGACACGTTCCCTAGCTCCTAGGCTACAAATTTCCTAGGTAGCCTCCATATACCTGTAATAAATTTCTAAATCCCATTTCCCTAAGTATTTTGATCCTCTATCACTCCCCTAAGTTCCATAACCCCTTCCCTACTTCCCTAATTTTTCCTACACCCATCCCACCTCCCTAAACCTATTTTCCACTCCCCATTCCCTTCCCTAGGGTTTTCATAAACAAAAAAAGCATCATGGAGGAGGAAGATAGAGATTTAATGGAGGAGGACAAAGAGGAAAGAAGACCTCACAAGGGAGGGAGGATTTTGAGGCTTGAGCCAACTAACACTAGAGAGTTGATGGCCTCACTCATGGAAGTCACTTGCTTCAAACATGTGGGTTTCTTTTATTTAAGTGAAATGGTCCAAAGAGTTCAAAATCACCCTATTTTGACTAGAGTTTTCATCTCAAACCTTCAAGACAATCAAGTGACCCTTGCAAGTGTGACCTTCACCATCTCCAAGACCATCATTGTTGTTTCCATATGGATACCTAATGTGGGTGAGAAATGGTTCAAGGCCAAAGATCTATATGTCCAACATTATGAACCATTCCTCAAGGTTCGGTACAAAAATGAAGGAAAGAGAGTTTTCCCTTTCAATTACCTTCTTGATAGATATGCTCCCATAATGAAAATCATCATGAAATACTTCCCTTGTGAAGGAATATTCTCTAGACTCTACACATATCATATCAGATTTTACATGCACTTCACAAGAGTGTAATTTCTCAACATCCCATACTACTTGTTCATAAGCATTGATAAAAAGGCCTACACAGTATAGAAGAGAGAGTATGATCAAAAAATGAATAGCCTCTTCCACCAATCTCTGATCAATATAATTGTCCTTCATCATCTAAATCAACTGAAAATTTCATGGGACACTTTCATTTCCAATGATGTCTTCACTGCTCCACAAGCTCAACATGTTGAAACTATGCCTCCTCCACCTCAGCCCACTGCACCTATTCCTCCATCAACTCAACCTACTGGACCCATCTCATGACCATCATCATTATTTTAGAGCCAAATTGGGTCATCCAGCAGAGTTGTGGTCAACAAGCCTAAAAATACCAAAGAGGTTGAAAAAGACACATTGGCCAAAACTTATCAGAGAGGGCCTAGGCAAGTGTTTGCTCCACAGATTATGGAAGGGACCTTGCATTCGTCATCAGAAAATCAGGTACAAAGGGGAAAGAAAAAGAAAAAAGAGGAATTTTTTCATGAGGAACTCATGCAAGAGGATCAAGACCCTCATGAGGAGGAAACAAAGTTTGATCTAGTTGACTTGGATCAACAAGATGATCAAGAGGCCTCAAGCTTGATCATCAAAGAGAAAGAGGCCCAAATCAGAGAGTTGCAAACTAAATTTGATAGATCTAAGTTTTTCATTACATTTCTTGAGTAGGAAAACCAATAACTCAGGACCAAACAGTTGATCATGGAGCTACAACTTCTTAAGGACAAAAGAGAATAGACAAAAGCTAAGACCTTACTTGATGAAGCATATGAGAAATATGGTGATCCAGATGAACAAGAAGAACAAGTGTCAAGGAAGAGGCCAAGAACAAAACGTTTGAAGAAATCATTAGAGCTAGAGAGATAGAAAGAAGTTGAATTAGCAGAGGACCTCACCCTTAATTAGCAATTTTCCATGTTTCTCAATGAGAATAGGGAACATTGGCTTGAAAGAGTCAACAATCATATTGAGAAGCTCCTAGAGAAAGCAAAGAAAGACAATGATATCCAGAGATGCATAGCTAAGCATATTGCCAAGGAATGAAAATAACAAGGTAAAAACTCCAAAAGGTGAAGGTAAAGCTAGAAACCCTATTCACCCAAGAGGAGAAGAGGAAACTTGACATCCTTGTTGAGGCCTCTCTGATTGATTAGCATACTTCATCATCATTCCACATGCCAATTTTGAATATTTTTTGAGCAATTTTTTCAATTTTGGGTTTTTGTACGAACTTATGATAGTCTTCAGCATAGTTTGACTGTTAGGAGTGCAATGCCCTAGGTGCTACGCTTCTGTCAAGGGGCCTCAAAATGAAAAAAGAAGACCATCAATGGATTCAGAAGGTCGCAACTAAGACGCTTATGTTAGGGGCCTAAAAATGAAAAAATAAGACCGCCATTGGATTCAGAAGGTAGCAAAAATGAATTTTTGACACTTTTCACACCCAATTTGGACAATATGGCAAGGCGAAATGGCCAAAAACACCTCAAAAATGAGATTTCTACCCTCATTTTCAGACAGGCATTGCGCTCCTGGACAATCTTGGGAAATTAAACTTTTGGAGGTCTAAAACTCATCATTTGTAGAAAATAATTACATTTTTTGGAAACTAGATAGGACATGCTTTCCAATTAGCTATCCTAAGCTCAATTTTGAAATCAGAAACCCCCTCAAAAGTTTTCTTGAAGTTGGTGTTGCGCTCCTAACATTGGCAATGTGCTCCTGACAATTGTCTGATTTTTCTCATTTTTTCCTAGTTTTCTGAGTTTGACCATGGAAAATGTGAATTTTACTGATGTAAATGTAATTGAGATATCTTTTAGTTACTAGAGGGTAAATACATTAGGTAAAATTGTTTTCATGGATGAATGAATCAGTTTCACCAAAACTAGGGGAGAGTTTTTTTGACCTCCCTAGTCTTTGGGTTTTAAGTTCAGCCTTTTGTTGATCAGCTCCTCAAATTAGGGATTCGGCCCCTGAGGTAGGGATAAGTTGTTTCTTGCCTATATATGTCACCTCTTCACTCATTATAGAAGGTTGGATGTTGTTGTATTGGTCAAAGAACACTATTATATCAGAATTTTGGCAGGAATTTATTGACAGAGTTACAGCTATTTTGATGGGATTCTTGAGGTACTGTATTTTGACATAGTTTTTCCTTTTTTTTACATATGTATGATTTTTTTTACTTTCCATGATCATTCCACTTCTATAATGTGTTGATTCTTAAGTGAGATAAGCAAAATTCATGTTTAATGTGTGTTTAATGCTTTGTTTTGGGAGAATCATCATACTTGTGTTCCATTTCTTCAGTTTAAAAATAATTGATGTATGTCATTCTCTTTTTAGCACCTCACCAATCTAATTCACTCCATCAAACCTCCTTAAAGTGTTAAAGTGCCTACCTACCTTACCCCAAATAGATGTCTGCAATTGCTGGTCCTTTTTCCCTGACCTAATTTCCTCTTTGGCCTAATTCACTCATACAGCACCCAAATCAACCAATCAAAACCCCTGTGCTACTATACCTAGCCTAAAACCTAATTGATCCAATCCTCTTGGCTATGATCCCTTTGAGATAGCCCTCTCCTACCTAGTAGGGATAGCTACTTGGTGAGAGTTTGGTATGTGGTTACCTTTCTTGGTCTCTTCTCAGCCTCGGAGACCCGGCAGAGTGTTAACATATTGGTGATCATAATGGGGAAAAAAGTGACAAATATTCCATATTTGTACCATTAGTTCTTAGAATTATTGGCCTCTGGATGATAGGTCTAAGATTTCATTGAGGTTGATTTGAAAAAGTTGCAGAGAACCAATTTTCTTAATGGTGAACATTCTGGCTTTGAGGAGATACACTAGATCAAATCCTGATACTCACCTAGTTGATCTAATCGAAGATCCATAGAGGCTTGTTCGGAAGCATAGATATCAAGCTACATAAATTCAATCAAATTCAATCCCATTGGTAAGATCTTCTTCGCTGCCTGCAAAAATTCTATCTCTCGAAGATATACCATTTGATTTAAAATTTGAGTTGTCTTTGTTTCGATCTAAGTTTGAAACCTCATTAGCTGACATAGTATTTGATCCATTGAGGCTTTCTGAGGTCAAGTCATTATCTGAGTTAGATCTTAGATCTTTAAAACTTGAAGAAAGTTTATCCTTTGAAGAAACTAAGTCTAAATCAGACTTTGACACTAAAGTCTGGAGTCAATTTTATAAACTTGAAATTTTAGCAAACCAACTTTAGTACCAGTCAGAAAAAGCCATAATCCAATATCATTGAAGAGTCAATACCCATCAAAACACACTCACGGTTAGTTGTTGTTTCCTCTTCTGCACCATCTACTTCATTACCTATTCAGCAAACTATTCCTAGTGTTACTCCTGTAGTTCATTCAACAAGAATTATGGCCATATTTTCACCCCTCATCTTACCAAGTCAATTCCATGCCTTACCTCAAGGTTATGTCTAGAGACTCCCACTTTTTGATGAAAATTATTCAATCACTGCAAAACATCACATAGTTAAAGTCACTAAATTTATTGATCTAGAATAAGTAGATGAAGACGATGCTAAAATGAGAATCATAGTTCAAATATGTTCAGGAGAAGTTAAAGTATGGTTCAGATCATTAAATTCAAATTCCATAGACACTTCAAATAATTTGATAGATGCTTTCATAGCCCGATGGGAGGTAAATAAGAATCCGTTACAAATCCTTTCTGAATACAATAATCTAAAAAGAGAACCAAATGAATCAGTACAAGACTTCACTGCCTCATTCAACAGAGTATACAATTCCATTCCCAATGAGATGAAACCTTCTCCAGGGTTGGCCCTCTTGCATTACCCAGATGGTTTTGATCTAGACATGGCCTATCAGTTGTGAGAAAGGAATCCTACTACGTTAGAAGAAATGCAGAAAAATGTAATTAGTGTAGAAGCTAATTTTCCATAAAGAAGTCAAAAATGAAGGGTGAAAGGAGAGTAACTATCAAAGAGGAGGCTTCATCATATTTTGATGTAAAACTAGACACTTCGATAAGAACAGTATAAAGGATGGTTGAAAGGATGTCTATCACCGAAAGGAAACCGAAACCACAAGTTAGAAATCCTAAATTCATAGGACAGCAGCAACAGCCTCAATTCATAATCAAGAAAAGGGAATAGAGGGCACATGAGAAACCATTACAACCACAGCAAATTCAAACACCTTTGTTGCAGAATTATTCTCAAGGAGTTGAAGAAGAAGAATAAGATCATATTGTTGAAGAGAACATCTTTTTTTCAGCTGATGACCAGCCCATATTTTTGACTAAAGATGAAGAGTATGTTGAGAAGACAAATGTACCCAAGGATGAAGACTCTATTTTAGCTTAGTATAATCAGTTGGAAGTTGAATCTAATGATTATCAGTGGGGATACTTGAATGCCCTCAACTCATAGTAGAGGCAGTATACATTGAGAGGTAGAGATGTCCCAATAACTCCTATTCAGAAGCAGGCATCTCAACAAAAAGATACTCAACTAAAAAATAATTCTCAAGGTAATCAGAGTAAAGGAAAAGAACTTGTAGCTACAAATCATAACAAAGATAATCAGCCATCTACAATCTCATCGAGTAAAGAAAAGGATATCCAAAGGAAAGAAGCTGCATCAAATGATCATTCCAGCAAAAGAGACATCATTAAAGAGGTAGACAAATCCACTCCTTTCAGCTTAGAAACTAAAATTTCCAAATTGAAAGTGTCAATACCTTTAACTGAACTTGTCAAGGATAATAATTATAAGTCTCATGTAGCCAAAATGTTAAAAGTAGATCCTTCATATGATATACTTAATGTCAAAGATGACCAACCTGATTTTATCTTTGGTCCAACAATAGATGGCCAGTTAGAGGATAGTGAAGTTCCCCCATTCTATTTAAGTCTGGTAATCCACCAAAATATCCTTCACAATTCCATGCTCGACTCTGGAGATTCCCACAATTTGATACTGAAAGCCATTATGGAGAAATTGGGCCTAGATATCACTTGTCCTTACCATGACTTGTATTCCTTCGATTCGAGAAGAGTGCGTTGTTTGGGTCTTATTAAGGATTTAGTAGTTTCCCTTGAGAAAATTCCAGAAAAAAAAAGTCTTTATGGATGTGGTGGTGGTTGATGTACCACCACAGTTTGGTATGTTGCTGTCTAGATCTTAGGGAGAGAAGTTGAGAGGCGCTTTGCAACTAGACTTCTCTTATGCCACCATCCCAGTTTTCGGACAATTGAGAAAGTTGTACAGGGAAACGAATATGAAGTACATGATAACTAGAAAAGAGAGGCCTAATAATCATCCAAAAAAATTTGTACATACAGATTTAGAATCTTTTATTTTGTTCAATGATAGTGGCTTGAATGATGTAGATAGTCAGTTTGTAGAAGTAGAAGATGTTCCAGAGATTTATAATTGCATCAGAACAGTTTTAGAGAAGGGAAAATAGAATCTTCCAAGTGCTTCAGAGAAACCATATGATAAGGCAGAGGAAAATTCATATCAGAATCAAGAAGTAACTCGGAAAGTTGAGACAAAACAACAATCAAAATTCCAACACTTGGATGATGAAAATGGTCTATGGACCATGGATTTTGATGGCGCCTTGGAGAAAGATGGGGTAGGCATTGGAATTTGAATCCGCAACCCTCTTCATCAACCTGGTAAGGTTCATAAGAATGTTAGATTATGTTCATACAAATTGGCTTTTGATTGTTCTAACAATGAGGCAGAATATGAAGCATTAAGTATTGGTCTCAAGATCTTGAAAAAGTTGGGCACAAGAATAATTTGAGTATATGGCGACTCTGAACTTGTGATAAAATGGGTAAAATGGGAATACCAGGCCAAGCATCCATGAATGAGAGCATACAAGAATGTTTTACTAGATATCCTAAAGATTTTTCCCGAATACAATTTTTCAATAGTGCCAAGAAGTCAGAATCTCATGGAAAATTCTCTTGCTATAACAACAAGCAATTTCAAAATCCCAATATTTTCTAACAAGAAATTTAAAATTCATGTAAAACATTGGCCTATAGTTCTTGATAACTTGCGATATTGGCAAGTATTTTGGGATGATCAACAAGTTTATAATTTTTTGCAAAATGAAGGTGAATTCAAGAATCATGCAATTGGAAAATTTTATGGCAAGGATGATCAAGTCATCGAAGAAACTCAGGTTGATATACTAGAGCTGAAGGATAAGAATATTCCAAAAGGTCTCATACCTTTGGAAGAATTGTTTGATTAGGATGATGTAGTGAGGAAGCCAACATTGGTTACACAACAAATTCATCTTACCAAACAATGATGTAGTGAAATGTTTTTAGATCATTCTTCATGTTTTCCATCTTAGCTTCCATGCCATCCATCTTTTCTTCCACACCTTTCTTCAAAACCTCCATTTCATTTTTTGTTGCTCTTTGCGAGAGTGAAATTTGTTGCACTTGCTCTTGTAATTTTGATAGATCATGTTGCAATTCTTCATCTTCATGAGTCATAGTAGACCCTTCTGAGGCTTAATGGGTGTTGAATTATTTTTACGAGGCATATTTTAGAACCCAATACTGATATGCCCTTGGAATCAATTCAAATTTATTCTTCAAACAAGACTTATGCAATTCGGGAAAAAAATACACACCTTTTTCTTGCTTTTGAGGAGCTCAATATTGAAATTGGATTATCTCTGTAATTGAAAATATTCAATATCTGAAATTCAACCCTGTAGTAGCCCTTTGAAGCTTCTTTCAAATGCCATAGGTCTGATCTAATTTGGATTCTCCAAGGAAAAGTTGTGTCCAATCTCCCACAATGACCTAATTCTGGACTGGTTCAGTAGAGCGAACTTGTACGACTTGCCACGTGTCACTGTTTTGTCATTTGTCTCTGAAATTGATAGCCAAGAAACTACAGTCCGTGTACTTGTGACCAATTTTTACGGCACTCAAATCCACTGCCCAGAGAGAGATTTATTGAACTTTTCCCACGATCACCTCTTTGAGATGCAATTCTGGAGCCTGAAAAAGCACTACCTTCCACAGATCATATCTCCGAAAATATTGCGAACCAAGCTCTGAAATTTTTTGACGAATTTCCTCAGGATTTCAGCTTCGCACCATACAAATTTCAGATTCTGAACCTTCGTAGAAAATTTTTTATAGCGAAAATGCCACGATGACCTGTTTAGGAGCTTGAAAAAAGGCCTAACTTCCACAGATGATATCTCCGAAAATATTGCGAACCAAGCTCTGAAATTTTTAGAAAATCTTCCTCGGGATTTCAGCTTCGCACCCTAAAAATTTCAGCTTCTGAAACTTCGTAGAAAAAAAGTTATAGCGAAAATGCCACGATGACCTGTTTGGAGCAGCGAAACCCTAGAATCCAAAGCTCTGATACCAAATGTTGTGTAACCAGCTTCAAAAATAGAAGAAAAGAGATATCAATGCCTTAGAAATAAGCCACTTCGAGGGGGAAACCTCCAATACATTACATAAATGCACAATTCTTGGATGATACGATTTACAAAACCTCCTTTCTATATATAGGAGTCCATGGGGCCATAATGTAATCCTAGTGGGCCACAATGTAATCCTAGCTGACCTAACAATAATAATTTAAGGGCACAATAATAACAAAATGGGGGTTACAAGGGTACAATAATAACAATAAGGGGGTTACACTAACAATAATAAGGGACTATACTAGCGATATAGGGACCTAACAGAATTTCTTACATAGATTTATTCAAAATTTGGCTGAGCACCTTCGAGAAATGACCAAAATTTTGAAAAAGGACAATGAGGTAAAGTGGTCCGAGGATGTCATGAAGTCTTTTAACATAGTGAAATTTTATTTGACTACTGCCCCTATTTTAATAAGCCCAGATTACACTATTGATTTTATTATATTCTCATTCGCCTCCAAGCACACCATACCTACAGTATTAATGCAAAATAAAGACAAGACTAAGCAGTCTATTGCATTTTTCAGTCAAACTGTCAGGGATGCAGATCTTTGTTACAATATCATAGAGAAACAGGCTTTGGCTTTAATAAAAGCGTTGAAGAATTTCCATGTCTATATTTTACATTCACATACTTTGGCTTATGTCCCTAATGCAGCAGTAAATGATGTTATTATGCAGATAGATCCGGAAGGTAGAATATCGAAATGGATAGAATCAATGTTGGAATATGACCTCAAGATCAAGCCCACAAATCTGATCAAAGTTCAAGGTTTAGCAAAGCTTATGGTTGAGTCAAATTTTCATGTTTTAGATATCAATCTTATTATAACATTGTTCGATGAAGAAGAGGATGTCACTATGATATAGGTATTTGATATGTATCTTTTGTCTCCTTAGTATTCTGATATAATGTATGTTCTTCAGCATTTGAACCCTCCTCTAGGCATGCATAAGATTAATGGTTAAAGTTGAAAGCTTCCAAATACTGCATTTTGGAAAATGCCCTTTATTGGAAAGATCTAGGAGGTATTTTACTGAATTTTTTAGTTGAGAGTGAAGCCCAAGAAGTTATGAATGATTTTCATAAAGGAGACTGTGGGGGCCACCTTTTCTGGAATAACATGGCTAATAAAATGTTGAGATTGGGATACTACTCGCCAACTCTCTTTGTAGATTTGTACAAAACAATGATGAGTTGCCATGAGTGTCAAGTGTTTCAAGGTAAAAGAAAACTTTGTCGATTACCTTTGTAGCCTATTTCAATACATGCACCATTTGGGCAGTGGTGACTTGAATTCATCGGATAGATTCACCCTACATCATTTGCATAGCACAAATGGATATTAACAGCCACCAACTACTTCACCAAATGGATCGAAGCGATCCCAACAAGGCAAGCAACAAACCTAGTAATTATTTAGTTTTTGGAGACTAACATATTGTCTCATTTTGGTTTTCCTCGTAAGATTATTACCGAAAATGTGGTAGCATTCAAATCAAAGAGGATGATTGATTTTTGTGACAAATATAACATCAAGTTGGGGCACTCAACTGCCTACTATCCACAAGGTAATGGCTTAGCAGAGTCCTCTAATAAATCCCGGATTAATATCATAAAGAAGATGCTGGAGGCCAACAAGAAGAACTGGCACAAAAACCTTGTGAGTGCCTTGTGGGCAGATAGGGTGAGTAGTAAGAAATATATAGGATTGTCCCCTTTTCAGTTAGTTTATTGTGTATAAATTTTTTTTTCCTACATCACTTGCAGTTCGGATCATGAAATTGTTGCAAGAAGTAGGAAGTGATGAGAATGATGTACAGTGCCAGATCAATCAAATGATCCATCTTCAATAGATGAGAGATGAGGTATTTCAAAACACCTTAAAGCTTCATGAGAAGATAAATAAGGTGTATGAATGTAAGACCAAGGCGGATGATTTTAAGCTTGAATATGTAGTCCTCCGATGCGATGCAAGGAACGAGGAAAAAGGAAAGCACGAAAAGTTTGAGAACCTATGGAAAGGACCCTACACGATCTTAGTTATTCAAGGAAAAAATGCTTTTCTATTACACGAGATGAATGGAGAAGAATGTTTAGGAGGACCAATCAAAGGTAGGCTCCTTAAGCATTATCATTATTGATGCAATTTTCAGATTTCCCACTATCATTGTAAATATTAGTTTAACTTTCCTGCAAAGTGTGAAGCAGAGAATCACCGAAGCTTAGGGACCAAGGTGAAGGCTATAAAGTTTCATCGGTTTTCTGATGTTTTCAAAATTAATTCAGTCAAATTCAAGTCACATTTGAGTCAATTTTAAAGTCAATTTTCAGTGAGTTTGAGTTTGTTACAAATCAGTTTAAGTTTTCAGATTTGAGTTATTCTTTAGATTTTGACTCCATGCCCAATGGATAGGCACTTGGTCTATGGTGTTCTTGGCACCTCCAAGGAGCTACCATCCCTAGCTAGAGCCAATGTTAGTGTTAGTATTTGCTTCCTTCCAAAAGTGATCAAATTAACTCTTTCATCTCATGTTAGGGGTCCCATTCTAAAAAAATTTTCATTCCACTAGGTCATGCAAAAATTTGGTCACTTGGTGCAGATTTAAATCAAGTTTCACTCTTTTCAAAAAAAAAAAATCATCACTTGCTAGCTCATTTCATCACTATGTTGAGTGTCCATTATTCATGAGTTTTTATCACCTTTTAAGTTATTTCACCATGAAGTTAATTCAGTTAGGGTTCCATTAGGTCTCGGGGTTTTCAAGGTCCATCAAACTACCATTTGCATGCATAACAGACCAGCAAGTAAGAGGGTGATAAATAAACTCACTTTACTATGTAAAATTGACGTAATTTAATTTTTATTCCATTATGTAATTTTATGTTTTTTCAAATATGTAATAAGTTCATGGTTCCAAATAGCTGCCAACTCAGAGTTCAATATGCCAAGAAGATCAGAGTTTCCAAAATCCTAGTGTTCTCAAATCCATCAAATGATCAAATTCAAAAAATCAAAGTCAAACTGAAAGGTAAAGATTCAAATGCTTAAAGTGAATGTGAGAAGGAAAAGTGGGTCCCAAGAGCTAATTCATCCAATACATCAAGTAAAAATCCCATAAAAAGATCAAAGAGGCACTCATTTCCTCTCTAATCCATCGAGCTCTCACTCCCTCAACTCGAAAATCAAATGTTTAAGGAGATAAACATATTTTTTGGGTGGTGTTGCACTCCTGGAGGCAAGGTGTTGTGCTTCTGGCATAGGCGTTGTGCTCCTATCCAACTTCGCTAAAAATTCCCAAAAACTCTTGCAAGTCTTTCTAATCATCAATTCAGGGTTCCTTCAGTCGTAAATAATTAATTTAACCTCAGCAAAGCCCTCCATACATTTCATCATTGAAAATTTCATGGTATTCATTCTCCTTGTTTCAAGTTTTGAGTTTTCAAGCTAGAAACCCTAGTTTCAATCCCACATCTTAAATTTGTTCCCCTAAACCCAAATTTTCCCTTCCCACATCTTAATAAACCTTATCCCTATCCCTATATCACTAAATACCCATTCCTAAGACACATTCCCCAAAACCCTATCTCCTAGGCTACAAATTTCCTAGGTAGCCTCGCTATACATGTAATAAATTTCTAAATCCCATTTCCCTAAGTATTTTGATCCTCTATTACTCCCCTAAGTTCCCTAACCCCCTTCCCTACTTCCATAATTTTTCCTACACCCATCCCCACTACCTAAACATATTTCCCACTCCCCTTTCCCTTCCCTAGGGTTTTCATAACCAAAACAAGCATCATGGAGGATGAAGATAGAGATTTCATGGAGGAAGACGAAGAGGAAAGAAAACCTCTCAAGGGAGGGAGGATTTTGAGGCTTGAGCCAACTAACACTAGATATTTTATGGCCTCACACATGGCAGCCACTTGCTTCAAACATGTGGGTTGCTTTGATTTATGTGAAATGGTCCAAAGAGTTCAACATCACCCTGTTTTGACCAGATTTTTCATCTCAAACCTTCAAGACAATCAGGTGACCCTTGCAGGTGTTACCTTCACCATCTCCACAACCATCATTGTTGTTGCCACAAGGATACCCAATGTGGGTGAGAAATGGTTTAAGGCCAAATATCTAGATGGCAAACATTGTGAACCATTCCTCAAGGCTTGGTACAAAAATGAAGGAATGAGAGTTTTCCCTTTCAACTTCCTTCTTGATAGATATCCTCCCATGATGAAAATCATCATTAAATACTTCTCTTGTGAAGGACGATTCTCCATACTCTACACATATCATATCAGATTGCTCATGCACTTCACACGAGTGAAATTTCTCAACATCCCATACTACTTGTTCAGAAGCATTGATAAAATAGCCTGCATAGTACAAAAGAGAGAGTATGATCAGGAAATGAATAGCCTCTTCCACCACTCTCCGATCAAGATAATTGTCCTTTATCATCTAAATCAGCTGAACATTTCATGTGACACTTTCATTTCCCATGATGTCTTCACCGCTCCACAAGCTCAGCATGCTGAAACTAGCCCTCCTCCACCTCAGCCCACTATACCTATTCCTCAATCAGCTCAACCTAATAGACCCATATCATCACCATCATTATTATTTCAGAAGAAAATTGGGTCATCCAACAGAGTTGTGGTCAACAAGCCTAAAAATACCAAAGAGGCTGAAAAAGGCACATTGGATAAAACTTATTAGAGAGGGCCTAGGCAGGTGTTTTCTCCACAAATTGTGGAAGGTACCTTGCCTTCTTCATCAGAAAAGTAGGTACATAAGGGAAAGAAAAAGTAAAAAGAGGCAGTTGTTCATGAGGAAGTCATGCAAGAGGATGAAGACCCTCATGAGAAGGAAACAGAGTTTGATATAGTTAAATTAGATCAACAAGATGATCATCAGGCCTCAAGCTTGCTCATCAAAGAGAAAGAGGCCCAAATAAAAGAGATGCAAACTAACTTGGATAGATCTAATTTTGTCATTTCATTTCTTGAGCAGGAAAACCAACAACTCTAGACCAAACAATTAATCATGGAGGTAGAACTTCTCAAGCCCAAAAGAGAAGAGACAAAGGCTAAGACATTACTTGATGAAGCATATGAGAAATATGGTGATCCAGATGAACAAGAAGAAAAAGTTTCAAGGAAGAGGCCAAGAACCAAAGGCCTAAAGAAAGAATTAGAGGTAGAGAGACAAAAAGAATTTGAACTATCTGAGGAGCTCACCCTTAATGAGAAATTTTCCATATTGATCAATGAGAAAAAGGAACATTGGCTTGTAAGAGTCAAAAATCATCTAGAGAAGCTCCTAGAGAAAGAAAAGAAAGACAGTGATATCCAGAGATGCATGGCTAAGAATTATTTTTGAAGGAATCAAATAGAAAGGTCAAAACTCCAAAAGGTGAAGGTAAAGTTAGAAACCCTAATCGCCCAAGAGGAGAAAAGGAAACTTGAAATCCTTGTTGAGGCCTCTATGATTTCTTAGCATACTTCATCAACATTCCACATAAAAATTTTGAAGATTTTTTGAGAAATTTTTTCAATTTTGGGTTTTTGTGCAAACTTCTGATAGTCTTCAGCACAATATGACTATCAGGAGCACATTGCCCTAGGCGTTGTGATTATTCTAGGGGCCTCAAAATGAAAAAAATAATACCACCATAGGATTTCAGAAGGTAGAAAACATGTAATTTTAACACTTTTCACACCCAATTTGGACAATTTGGCAAGGATAAATGACCAAAAACACCTCAAAAATGACATTTCTGCCCTCGTTTTCAGGTAGGCGATGTGCTCCTGACCAGTCTTGGGAGATTCAACTTTTGGAGGGCTAAAACTCATCATGTTTATAAACCAAGTACATTTTTGAAAACTAGACAGGAAACACTTTCCAAGTAGCTACCCTGAGCTCAATTTGGACATCGAAAACCCCCTCAAAAGTTGGCTTGAAGTTGGAACTGTTCTCTTGACGCTGGCGCTGCGCTCTTGAAAATTGTCCGATTTTTCTATTTTTTTCCTAGTTTTCTGAGTTTGACCATGGAAAATGTGAATTTTACTAATGTAAATGATGGATGTAAATGTAATTAAGATATTTTTGAGTTACTAGAGGGTAAATACATTAGGTAAAATTGTTTTCATGGATGAATGAATCAGTTTCACCAAAACTAGTGGAGAGTTTGTTTGACCTCCCTAGTCTTTGTGTTTTCAGTTTAGCCTTTCGTGGATCAACTTCTCAAATCAGGGATTCGATCCATAAGGTTTGGAGAAGTTGTTTCTTGCCTATATATTTCACCTCTTCACTCATTATAGAATGTTGGATGTTGTTGTATTGATTATAGAACACTATTTTATCAGACTTTTGGCAGGAATTTATTGACAGAGTTGCAACTATTTTGGTGGGATTCTTGTGGTACTGTATTTTGACATAGTTTCTTCTTTTGTTTACATATGTATGAATTTTTTTTACTTTCAATGATCATGCCACTTCTATAATGTGTTGATTCTTAAGTGAGATAAGTAGAATTCATGTTTAATGGTATGTTTTTGGAGAGTCATCATACTTGTGTTTCATTTCTTCCGTTTATAAAGAATTCATATATGTCATGCTCTTTTTAGTACCTCACCAGTTTAATTCACTCTAAACCTCCTTAAAGTGTTAAAGTACCTACCCACCTTTCCCCATCATATGTCTGCAATTACTGGTCCTTTTTCCCTGACCTAATTTCCTCTTTAACCTAATTCACTCATCCAACATCCAAATCAACCAATCAAAACCCCTATGCTACTACACTTAACCTAAAACCTAATTGATCCAAACCTCTTGGCTATGATCCCTTGGAGAGATCCCTCTCCTGCCTAGTAGGGCTAGCTACTTTGTGAGAGTTTGATTTGTGGTTACCTTTGCTGGTCTCTTCTCAGCCTCGGAGATCAGGTGGGGTGTTAACAGTCACAACCCCAAAAAAAATGGTTTGAATCATACTATTTAAACATTATCAAACTATTTAATTTATTTATTTAGATTAGGAAATAAAGTTCAAAAAATTGTATAATCTTGATTGAACATAGACTTTGGAAAAATAAATTGGCAGCTAGACTAAATGTGCCACAAATAGATTAGGATTAATCATGTTTTATTAAGGATTAATATCTTCTTTAGTGATTAATTATTTTTTAATAAAATAACATGTTACCGTGTTATGCTAAAGTTCGCAACACGGAAAACATTTTTGTTGTTTTCACTATCACCAAATCAGATCTCAACGGTTGTTATTTTCCCTGCCCAGATCAATGGTGGGGAAGATATTTCACACCCCCTTTCTTTGTTTCTCTTTAACAACAAGGGGGGGGTCCAAAAAGTGGTTTCATATTCGGTGGACCCCTTGCAACATGTCAACTCCATATCATTTCGCAACCCCCCTGCTTCATATTTCTTACCACCATTTACCCCCTCTGAAAACCACCTATCCTCACTTCATGCCAATGTTCATTTCCAGACTCCTAATTACATCTTGCCACCTGTAATATTTCTGTTACATTCCAACATACATGTTATCTACTACCTGACCATTATTCGCTCATCATTAAACCCTCCACGGCTTTTTTTCGAACATCCATCCATCACAATGGTAACCAATGCATGTTATAAATAAACATACAACCTTTCTCACGCCATTCTTTGATTATGTTTATCTTTCTGTCAAATTGTAGGTTAAAAGATACACATTTTAGTTTTTGGCTCCACTTTCTATCACCCTTATTGACAAAGTTATTCGCAGGCCTATTAGTATTTGCAGGGACTGCTCTCTACATAAATCATTTTATCAGAATTTTTTTTTTTTCTGTTCTTTTTTGAAATAAATGGCACCAAAAGGGAACGGTCAAAAATCAGTGATAGAAGAATATCCTAATATTTCCACCACTCTATATCTTGACCATATCCCGTTAGTCGGCCAACTGTTTCAAATCATAGACACAAAATGTGAATTCGAATTGTACGAATTACATCTCTGGTTAATTCAAAATTTGGGAGACCTTGTTGCCCACGTTTATCTTTCCCCATGTTATCACTAAATTGACGCTGATGGGTTGCTTCAACAGTCAACCTAGAGTAACTATTTCAAACCTACTTTTGGCTGGAACTTAGCCTTTCCAACCTGAGAGTGCTCTCTCAAAGATATGAATGATATTCAATAGATAAATATTAAAAGATGGCTAAATCTTAAATGTGCTTGGAATTTGTTTATACAAGTGAAGGATGCAAATAAATGGCTACCATTGGGCATGGAGTCAGTGAAGAAACTCAAACACATATAAAACGTCTCTCATGGAAGTTGAGGCATGTGTATTTTCATCAAAACATAACATAAGAAGTAGACTAAATGTATAAAGGAAGTTTGAGCACGTTTAAACATGAATTCCAAGTAATTATACACAAATTAAAATTAAAGAGGATTAAAAGAGCCTGTAGGACAAACACATACAAGAATACATTATGAATCTCAGGTGAGAAAGAAATTTGTTGCAACTGTATTATTACTGATAGAAAAATATTACAACTCTAGCTTTTAGAATTACATCAATCAACCCTTTCTAACTCTAAAACTCTCTTATTTATAGATTAAAGACTCATACAAATGATTTTCAACCTTGCTAGCTTCAAATTCTCACCTTAGAGACCTATTTCAAATAAGATTACATCACTTGGAGACTTCCTAGGGATATTTCTGTTTTGCAGAGTTTGAATACAAAAAGGGCTCTTATTTCATTAAAAAAATAAACAAGTATATTTAATAACCCTTATCAACTACAACCAATTAATTTTTTGAGTGTACTGGATTGCTGATGTGTCATCATTCCATGTGGATGTTGAGTTGGACCTCTTCCAAGTCGAATTTTACAAATTTTACACAAATCGAATTTTACAAATTTTCTAAACCCTGATGGATTTGCAGAAACTGAGAGAGGTTTTTGTAGGTGGGTTTGTGATGAAGAGAAACCTCCTTCATATTTCCAAAATGGATTTTCATTTGGTCAAAAATTGAAGTTGAAGTTTACTTCTAAAACAATCATGTACAAGAAATTTCAGGAGAGTTCATAGCATTTTCATTTCACAACCTTTTACATAACCTTTGACATTTCTGAATGTTGGAGGGTATTTTTTGGGTCTAATAATCTAAATACATGCCTCTATTACCCTCTAGCATGTATTTTTTGAAGGATTTTTATCTTAAGGAAACCTATAGCGAGTTCGTAGCGAAAACTCAGCCTCAAGCCTCGAGCATGCTACGAACTCACCTAGTTTGGAATTTTTTTTTGTAATTTCTTCTTCTTTGCCAAAAAAACATCTTTGTAGCCTGAATATCTATTGTGATGATAGCTTAAGAAAAAAAGTGACAAAAAATGTGTGGCTTACCATATTTAAAATCAACATCTTTCATAATCACTTTAAGACCCTTTTTCTTCAATTCAACTTGTACCATCTCCATCAAACCAAACTAACATGATGAGGTGTTAAATAAATGATACACTGGAGTTAATACCTCATAAACCTGAATTGAGATGGTGAGCTATCCAATGGTGAGGTGTCAAAAGTGATGTGTTGTTATGCTTGATGATGCGTTCAACATGATGAGGTGGTAGCCAAATCATCTTCTATGATGAGTGTTTTGACTAACCATAGTCTCCATTGATAAAATTTAACCATTCTAGATGATTGATGTGCTTCAAAAAGACATTTATTTCTTGAAAATTTTTAAAATTCTCTCCCTACAAAAACATAATTTTTAGGCATGTTCGTAGCGAATTCTGACTGTTTTACACTGATTTCACTACAAACCTTGGTATTCTTGTCAAATTTCACTGTAATGACCATATTTTCTCATGCATGAGATATTTTTGGATTTTTCTTTGGCATTGACTCCTATCACACGAATGATGAACATTAAGACCCCTCACATATTCAAAAGGCCCTATTCAACTCTAAATGACTCAACCTAATTAACTGAAAACCAACCAAATTTTATCATGGATAACAGTGGCTCCAATGGGGATGTTGCGCCCCTATGGTGTAGAAAAGAACCAACAGCTCCACTGTCTTATTCATTGGGAAATTACCAACCAATTTCATATTCTTCAGCCTATACATGATCCTTGATATGATATTGAAGTAAAAACACTTGTAAGAACTAAAACTTTCAACTACAATCTTCAAACTAAATGCTGAAAGAGATGCCTACCCAACAAGATTATTTATGTACATACTAATCCTAATATAACAACTAAAACCCAAACTTTCAACTCAATAAATATGAAACCTCCAGTATAACTAGTCAAAGAGGTAATCCAACACCTGGGCTTCTTGACTGTTCTTCAGTGGACCATCTATTAGCAACATAGAATAAAAATTGAATCCATAACCTAAAATTATAAATGAAAGAAACTCCACCTTCACTGATGACTAAAATAGGCTTACCAAAGGATCTTGATAATCATGAAAAAAATCCTCTTTTGATGAAATCAACAAATCAATAATAGGATCCTTGAAAACACTGAAAAGTATCTTGTCTTGATGATCCAAAGGATAATTTTCATTCATAACTACAGGTTGTCTCTGTTTTATGTCTTCATTTTGAACATCATTCTTGAGACAAGGCTCTGATTATTCATGAACCTATTCAATGGGAGGAACCATATCATGTGCTACATGGATGTTTAGAAATGAATTTTCATGCTTTACAATTAAAAATTCATGTATACCATCATTCACAAAAAACAAATTTTGATCATTTAAATCTGTAGTAGGACATTTTGGGATAGAAACTTGTAGATCAAAAACTTTCTGATTATTCTCCATTAATGCTTCCTCATGATAGCCTTTAAGCATAGTCAAGGAATCAACCTCCTTCTAATGATAAAAAGAAACATGTTTCACATAAGCTTCTCCTTGTTCCTACCCATTTTCATGTTGCTCAACATTCAAAGGTTCAGAAAATGAACAAAGTGAAGAGCCTTGTAACTGACCATCTTTATGTTCCTCTTTATCACCTAAATATTGGCAAAGTTGCTGCAAATTTTCACAAATTTCATAGGATAAAACTTGGTTGTCAAATTGCTGATCCATTTCATCTTCAAGCAAAGAAGACACATTTTTTTGTTGGAAACCTTCTTGATTATCATGAAAAATAACATGAGAAGAGAAATCATAAAGTTACTCTAACATATTCTCATCCATGCACTCTCCATTATCAACAAGAATTTTAAGATATGGAATGAAAACCTCACAAAAATCACAGCAGTTTTGTAACAACGATAAAGAACAATTGGTTTTCTCATAATGTTCTAAGAAATTCCTATGGAAATATCTTAGAGAGTGTTAGTCATCAGTAATTTTTTCCTTCATAGATGACTAAATGATTTCCCTATATTTCTAGAAACAAAGTTCATGAACATTGTGAGTTCTAGAAATCTCACTGCCTTCATCATCCTTAAAGATAGTTTTTCACTATTTCATCTTTCCATCATGTCTAGCATTGCTGATGCAGGGGCATTTGAGTCTAGTCAGCAATGTGAGAAAATTGTCCACATGTTGTGACTAGAAGGGCTCGAGAATGTTCAAGGAAATGTACCAACAAAGGTGTCAATACCTTAGTTGTTAGTTACACTTAGGGTAGATAGGATTAGTCTAATAAGTGAGGAAGCTGAATAGTTGATTCGTGTCAACCTATTTAGTTTCTATTGGTAGATTTATAGTAATATTATGTAATTAGTATTTTATGTTAAAAATAAAACCGGTCCTCAAGAAGGAGCCAAAGAGTCATGTAAAGGATTATAAAATGTAACCCCTGATATAGAGTAAGGGGTGGATTTGGCAGTATAATACTGAGTCGAGAGGTCTTTCTCTATGTTTTAATAATATTGTGAACTTGTAGATATCTGTGTGCATTATAGACAATTTTCCAAAGGACTCATTCCTTCGAGTTGAGAACTTCTGTGTATAACTTGAAAAGAAATGCAATTCTGTGTGAAATCTCCTATTTCCCTCTAAATGTATTTGAATTCATGTTCACAGTGAATGAATCGAATGTGTTTTATCATGTATAGAGATTTTGAAGAATGTAGAATAGCTAGTTCTGTTGGTTGGTGTGACCATAGTGAATCTCTATTCGTTTAATATACTAAACCTATATCTAAAGCGTTGAAACCTATGTTTTCTTGGAACGTATCGATTGTGATAGAATTCTGTCTGTTGGAGAAATCTCAGTTGAGGAAGAATACGGGTTTTTCGTTAGTTGGTTGAACCGAATCGACGAGGTCGATTAACAGCGCCAAGCGGGGAAGAAGAATTGAAGAAATGAACTAAAATGCAGTGAGAATTTCGGATTAACACTGTTAAAATACCAGTTTTGGAGGACGATACCACCGGTATCATGCAACATTTTGGTCCAAGAGTGGTTTCGAAAAATAAAATGCGATCCTGTTAAATTTTTCCACGTCGCCGAGACAAAATCGCCCATTTCACATTTTTTTTTAGCGCTAAAGTTTTGTGAGGAAAAAAATGTGATTTTTGTCGAATCCGAGTTGTGGAAGATCAAATAGAAAGCACGCGGGGAAGCTGCACGAAGGATAACCTGAGGTATGGCCCAGTGGTTTTGATAATATTAAATATTTAATTAATACACGAAAATTAAATATTGGATAGGTGGGCCCGAGTATAAGTTTAATGTTGAGTGAATTAACCATTTCAATGGTTGTTAATGTTATAAGCGCTTGAGTAATTGCTCAAAGGTTTCGAACCATTTGTTATAGTATTATAGTACTATGGTCAAGGTAGTTTAATCTTCATTTATAAGTCAAGATATTATGTTGCCGAAGGGTTTGAGCATGGGTTTTAAATGAATTAAAAAAAGGCCTTGTAATGTTGTTGCAAGGGCGATTTCATAGTTAAAAGGGTTTTGAAATATTGTGGCAAGGATTATCATATTATTGAAGGGTTTTTAAACCTATTCTGTATTTCATTAATCAAATTCCACGAATTTGATAAATGAAATTGAAATAAGAAAATTGAGAAGACTCCCAAGTCGAAAGAAATTATTGGAAGAAGACTGAACAACTCTCCTTAGCGCCTGCACCCCAATTTTGCTATCATTTGTGGTATCAAAGCAGATTTCAAGACATTTTTTGCAGAAACTGAACCGACTTCCAAAATCCAGAAGAATAATTCTAGCATAGTTGTCCAAGTTGCCATAGGTGCTGCTGGTAGAAGAAGAGGCAGGGCAGTTGCCAATGCAGAAGTATTGGAGACCTTGCAGCAATTCCAAGCCAAATTGGAAGCAATGGAATTAGGACACCCAAGAGATCTTGAGGATGTCAGTGAACCTGAAACTGAGGAAGAGGCAGGAGAGAATTTTGAGATTCCTCCTGAGATGAGACTCCTTAAATCTGTTCTGGGGTCTACATCCAAGCCTAGACTTGAAGTGTCAATCTTTTTAGGAGGACTGAATCCAGAAGAATTGATAGACTGAATCAATGAGATGAACAAATGTTTTGATTATGAAGAGATGGGTGAAGACAAGAGAGTCAAATTTGCAGTGACAAGGTTGAAGGGACATGCAACGCTTGGTGGGATGCAGTGCAAGCAGAGAGAAGGAGAGCTAGTAAAAATCCAATCAAAAGTTGGACCATAATGGTGGCAAAGCTGAGAGGTAAGTTTTTGCCTAGTGATTATCAACTTACATTATTTAGACAAATGCAGAATCGTAGATAGAGATTGATGACAATGAAAGAATACACAGAAGAGTTTTATAAAGTAAGTATAAGAGTTGGACAAATCCAGGACACAGCAGAGAAGGTTTCCAGGTATGTGAATGGTCTCAAGATGGAGATCCAGGATGAGATAGGTATTTTGTCTCCTTATATAGTTGAAGAGGCTTATCAAATGGCCTTGAAAGATGAAGAAAAACTCCTGAGAAATCATTTTTACAAAGGAAGAGGTACTTTCTGAGGAAAGGGAAGTCAAGGTGATAGAGGAAGGTCTACAGCACCAGGAGATGGAGCTAGCAGCAGCTCACCTTAGAATGCATCCACAGAAGGTGATACAAGGGGCAGAAGGAGCTCCTATAGAGGAAGGGGAGGCAGGAAGAGGAAGAGAAGTGAGGTGTTACAGATGTCACCAATTGGGACATAAACACTATGAATGCCTAGAGAATATGGGTACAAGTAAGATAAATGCAATTTTTGCTCAGATTGGAGAAGAAGAAGCAAGGTTGTCTGAAATAGAAGAATAAATTCTGTCAGAGAGGGGAGAATATTTGGTGGTCAATAAGGTTTTGCTAAAGCAAACAAAAGAAGTTGTTGAACCAACACAGAGGAAGACTTTGTTCACAAGTGTGTTCAAAGTCCAAGGGAAATGCTGTCAGTTTGTCATTGATAGTGGCAACACAAACAATTTTGTCTCTACAGAGGTGATAGAGAAACTAAAATTGAAGACAAGGGAACATACAACACCCTACAAGGTGCCAGGGCTTCATAAAGGACACCAGTTGATTGTGAAGGAGAAATGTGAGATAGAGTTGCAGATGGGCAGCTACAAGGACAAGATCATGTGCGATGTGATGCCTATGGATGTGTGTCACATACTACTAGGCAGGCCTTGGCAGTATGACAGAGAAACAATACATGATGGTAAGAAGAAAACTTACAAGTTCTTTAAGGATGGAGTGCATCACACATTGATACCTATGGAGGAAGGAGAACCGTCAAGTAGAAAGTATTATCCAAAGAATTTATTGCTGAGTGCGAAAGAGTACTTACAGTAGATTGAAGATGAAGAGGTGAATTTTGCTTGAGTTTGAAAACCTGAAGTAGTGCTTACTTCTACAAAAATTTCTAATTTACCAATTGAAATTCAAGAAATGCTGGAAAATTATTGTGATATTGTTGTGGATGATTTTCCTGATGAATTGCCACCTCTAAGAAAAATCAAACATCAGATAGATTTGATTCCAAGATCAAATCTTCAAAACAAAGCAGCCTACAGAATGACTCCCACAGAGAATGAAGAAATCAGAAAGCAAGTGCAGGAACTAGTTGACAAAGGTCTGATCAGAGAGAGCTTGAGTCCATGTGCAGTACCTACAGTGTTGAGTCCGAAGAAAGATGGAGGTTGGATAATGTGCACTGATTCAAGAGCAATCAACAAGATAAAAATCATGTATAGATTTCCTTTACCTAGGATTGAAGATTTAATGGACTGTTTGAGTGGGGCAAAATATTTTTCAAAATTAGATTTGAAAAGTGGATATCATCAAATCAGGATAAAGGAGGGTGATGAATGGAAAACAACCTTTAAAACAAATGAAGGACTGTATGAGTGGTTGGTAATGCCTTTTGGGTTATCAAATGCACCTAGTACTTTTATGAGGCTCATGAATGAAGTGTTAAGGGAATTTATTGGTAAATTTGTAATAGTATATATGGATGACATATTAGTTTTCAACAAAACAAAGGAAGAACATTTAAGGCATCTTAATTATGTCTTGAAGAAGCTACATCAAGAGAAGTTGTTGATAAATTTAAAGAAGTGTTCATTCATGAAAGAAGAGCTGGTATATCTAGGTTTTGTTGTTTCTGCTGAAGGACTGAAGATGGATCCAGAAAAGGTCAAGGAAATTTTGGAGTGGCCCTCACCAAAAATTGTTTTTGAGGTAAGAAGTTTCCATGGACTTGCTAATTTTTATAGAAAATTCATAAGGAATTTTAGCAATATTAATGCACCTATCATTGAGAATATAAAGAAGGAAAAACAACCATTCAAATGGACTGCTGAAGCAGAAAGGAATTTTCAGCTTTTGAAACAGAAGATAACTGAGAAGCCTATTTTAGTTTTTCCTGATTTTAATAAGCCATTTCAAGTGAAGTGTGATGCCAGTGGAGAAGCTGTTGGAGCTGTGTTGAGTCAAGATGATAGGCCTGTAGCATATTTCAGTGAGAAGTTGAATGAGACAAGAATAAAGTACTCTTCTTATGAAAAGGAATTTTATGCAATTGTGCAGGCATTGAAGAAGTCGAGGCATTATTTAATGTATAAATAATTTGTGCTATACTCAGATAACCATGCTTTACAGTATATTATGCAGCAGCCCAAATTGAATCACAAACATGCCAAATGGAGTGAATATCTCCAGAGTTTTAATTTTGTTTTGAAGCATATAAGTGGCCAAGCAAATAAGGTAGCTGATGCCTTGAGTAGGAGAAACATGCTCATTCAAGAAAACCAATTTGAAGTGGTAGGATTTGATTTTCTTAAGGAACTTTATAAAACAGATTTGGATTTCGAAGAAGCATTTGAAGCATGTTGTAACCCTGTGTTAATATATAGAAGTCAGTGGTTGGACTATTTCTTGCAAGAGGGCTTATTGTTTAGAATAAATCAATTGTGTGTACCAAACTGTTCCATGAGGGAGAATTTAATCAGAGAAAAGCATAGTGGTGGACTTGCTGGACATTTTGGTGCTGATAAAACTTATGAGCAACTGAGCCATTTTTATTATTGGCCAAGGATGAGAACTGAAGTGGAAAATTTTGTGAAGAAATTCAAAATTTGTCAATATGCAAAAGGAAGAAGCCAGATTGCAGGATTGTACATTCCATTGCCTATTCCAGATAGGCCTTGGGATATGGTAAGTATGGATTTTGTTTTAGGATTTCCCAAGACTCAGAGAGGGAATGATGAAATTTTTGTTGTGGTTGACAGATTTTCCAAGATGGCACATTTTATTCCATGTTATAAAACCAGTGATGCTACTCATGTTGCCAACTTGTTTTTCAAAGAAGTTGTTAGACTACATGGGTTGCCCAAGAGTATTGTTTCTGATAGAGATACTAGATTTGTGGGTCATTTTTGGAGGAAATTGTGGAAGAAGCTTGGTACTCAACTGAGTTTTAGCTCAGCTTATCATCCTCAGACTGAGGGGCAAATTGAAGTAGTAAATAGAAATCTGGGTAATATTTTGAGGAGTCTTGCAAGAGAGCATCCTAAGCAATGGGATCATATTTTTCCATAAGAAGACCATGCATACAATGATTCACCTAACAGAAGTACAGGAAAAATTCCATTCCATATTGTTTATGGAATGCACCCTAGAGGAATAATTGAATTGATAAACCTGGGAAAGGAAGAAATGAGGAGTGCCGATGGAGAAGAATTTTCTTCAGAGATCCAAGCAATACATGAGCAGGTAAAACAATAGCTACAAGGTAGCAGCATCAAGTACAAAGGTAGAGAAGATTTGAGCAGAAGAGAAGTTAATTTTGAAGTTGGTGATTTGGTTTTGGCACACTTGAGGAAAGAAATATTCCCAAAGAAGCAGTATAACAAATTGAAGTTCAAGAAGATAGGACCATGCAAGATACTGAGAAAATTTTCTACTAATGCTTATGAAATTTAATTGCCTTCTGATGTTGGGATATCTCCAATATTTAATGTTGCAGATCTATACAAGTATGAATATGGTGACACAGAGGAAAGACCAGCAGATAGATAGCATATTGAGTGGGTAAAACAATTACCTACAGCACAGCCATTACAGCCAGAGAAGATCTTAGACAAGAAGGTGTTTAAGAGAACCAGAGGACAAGAATATTTCCAGTATTTGATTAAGTGGAAGGACTAGCCAGATGAAGATGCTACTTGGATGACAAAATTTATGTTTCAAAAGCTGGGAAATTCTGTGAAAGAGCTCATGGACAGGAGCCCATGAAGAAAATTTTCCTCAAGAGTCCGATATAGGGGAATTTGAGTCTAGTCAGCAATGTGAGAAAATTTTCCACATGTTGTGACTAGAAGGGCTCGAGAATGTTCAAGGAAATGTACCAGCAAAGGTGTCAATACCTTAGCTGTTAGTGACACTTAGGGTAGGTATGATTAGTCTAATAAGTGAGGAAGTTGAATAGTTGATTCGTGTCAGCCTATTTAGTTTCTGTTGGTAGAGTTATAGTAATATTATGTAATTGGTCTTTTATGTTAAAAATAAAACCGGTCCTCAAGAAGGAGCCGAAGAGTCATGTAAAGGATTATAAAATGTAACCCCTGATACAGAGTAAGGGGGGGATTTGGCAGTAGAATACTAAGTCGAGAGGTCTTGCTCTCTATTTTAATAATACTGTGAACTTGTAGATATCTGTGTGTGTTATAGACAATTTTCCAAAGGACTTATTCCTTTGAGTTGAGAACTTCTGTGTATAACTTGAAAAGAAATGCAATTTTGCATGAAATCTCCTATTTCCCTCTGAATGTATTTGAATTAATTTTCACAGTGAATGAATCAAATATGTTTTGTCCTATATAGAGATTTTTAATAATGTATAATAGCTGGTTCCGTTGGTTGGTGTGACCATAGTGAATCTCTGTCCATTTAATATACTAAACCTCTCTCTAAAGCGTTGAAACCTCTGTTTGTTTGGAACGTATCGATTGTGATAGAAATCTATCTGTTGGAGCAATCTTAGTCGAGGTAGAACACTGGTTGTTCGTTGGTTGGTTGAACCGAATCGACAAGTTCAATTAACAGTGCCAAGCACGGAAGAAGAATTGAAGAAATGAACTAAAATGCAGTGAGAGTTTCGGATTAACACTGTTCAAATACTAGTTTTTGAGAAGACAGTTTTGGAGGAGGATACCACCGGTATCGTGCAAAATTTTGGGCCAAGAGTGGTTTCAAAAAATAAAACGCGATCCTATTAAATTATGCCATGTCGCCAAGACAAAACCGCCCATTTTGCGTTTTTTTTTTAGCGCTAAAATTCTGTGAGGAAAAAAACGTGATTTCCGGTGGATCTGGGTTGTGAAAGATCAAACGAAAATTGCGTGGGGAAGCTGCATGAAGGATAACCTAAGGTATGGCCCAGCGGTTTCGATAATATTAAATATTTAATTAATACACGAATTTTAAATATTTTATAGGTGGGCCCGAGTTTAATTTTAACGCTGAGTGAATTAACCATTTCAATGGTTGTTAATATTATAAACGCTTGAGTAATTTCTCAAAGGTTTCGAAACATTTGTTATAGTACTATAGTACTATGGTCAGGGTAGTCTAATCTTCATTTATAAGTCAAGGTATTATGCTTCCGAAGGGTTTGAGCTTGGGTTTTAAATGAATTAAAAAAAGGCCTTGTAACGTTGTTGCAAGGGTGATTTCATAGTTAAAAGGGTTTTGAAATATGGTGGCAAGTATTAACATATTATTGAAGGATTTTTAAACCTATCCTGTATTTCATTAATCAAATTCCATGAATTTGATAAATTAAATTGAAATAAGAAAATTGAGAAGACTCCCAAGCAAAAATAAATTATTGGAAGAAGAGTGAACAACTCTCCTTAGCGCCTGCACCCCAATTTTGCTATCAATTGCTTACCAGTCCTAGAAAACCCATTAGTGGCTTATGTCACTCTTTATTTCTATATGCTTTCACCTTTGGCCCAAATCCTCTATTATGTTTTGCCTAAAATCCCCTCATAGCTACCTAAGCCCACCAATCAAATAGCTTTGTTATGTCTCCCAAAATATTCTCAAACACTGATAGTCTCAAACTATCTCTGTAGGCTATTTAAGATAAATCAAGTTCATTGGATTTTGGATCTTCAATACATTAGTTTATCATAAACTCTATCTTATACTTGATGATCCCAAATTCTCGGTCTCAGTCCAAAAACCAAGTCCAAGAAAGCCTCCACTAGGTCACCTAGGGTTTCACAAAGTCATAGGGTCGATTTGGTGCCCTACAAACTCTGTTTTTTCCTGTATGAAGAAAATTCATTCAAATAAGAAAAGGACAGGTGATCTTGTCCAAACTAATTGAAAAGATTATTCAAGGAAGGTTTTTTGGCCTAAAGCATGAATCTTGTAAGGCGATAGTTTTCCTTTGCTCACATTTCTGCAAGAGTTTCAAATGGTCTTCAGCCTGTCATAAGGTAAGGTAATGATAAAATCATCACAAGAAGGCCATTCATAGAAAGAAGAAAGAAACAAGTATATGTTTGATGAAAATCAGGGTTTGTGACTACTTTTTACCAAGCAATAAATCAGTACTAGGGTTGCAAGAGCAAAGGTCACCTCAAACTCTATCAAGTGCACTGTTGAAAGTCTTTAGACATGATTAATGAGTTTCGAGAAGTTTTTGAGAAATTAGAAGACAACACTAGTTAATTTTTCTAAGCAGCCCTAAAGCCTAGGAGTTCGGGGAGATGGAAAAAAATGGTCACATGATGACAAAAAGCCTCCTTCATAACAGCATATGGCTTCAAAGGGTTTCAAAATATCCTCTAGAGTTTGGCAAAGAGGCATTTATTCTACATCAACAAAGGTACAAAAAGTATGAGGTTTGAAAGGGTAAAATCATTGACCTAAAGGGATCAAAGGAGGCAGACCTAAACACTAGTACCCCACTTCAACAAAGGGATAGAAAGGGCCAAAAATATCAATTCAATGTTTGACTTCTCAAAGGAACAGTCAGAGGCTTTTTCTAATGATCAAAGGAGGCAAGCATGAGGGAAGAAATTACCAAAGGAGGCAACTATGACAAGCCTAGGTTTATGATTGATAAAATAAGCTATCCAACTCCAAAAGAGACAGTGATCTAAGGCAAAAGTTGTGTAGGCACCTGCAAGAACAAAAGTGGCCAGCAAAAAAAAAAAATGGTTTAAATATCTCACTTCCCTCACTAGACATACATCATTTGCAAACTGATAAAAGGAACAAACATGTAGCTGGTTTAAGACAGTAAAGCCTCCAAAATGGTTTCTTTATCAAGGTATATTCTACAAGAGATAGGTTAGTTATAAATGAAACTTCTGTAGGACTGTCAAAATAGCTACCTACAAGAAGATTGATAAAGACAAACAAGCCAAGTGTTTTCCACCATGATGGCCCACATAAAGACTAGAGGGACTATTGATGCTTGCTTCTAGGGTTTTCATACTGGGAGGTTGTTCACTGTTTTAGAGAGAAAACCTGACAGAATGTCAGTCAAAGGAAAATATGTCAAAACATCACAAAATCTGTTGTTTACAAATTTTAAAACATCATAAAAAGCTTCATGTTTTAAAAATAGGGTAAACGACACTTTTTGAGCTGGTTGAAGGGTTTGTGAGCACAAGGAGAACATCAAGATACTCCAACAAAGGAAAAAGCCATTTTCCTTATGTCAAATGCCACCTACAGGACCAAAAAGGCCAAAAGCACAGTGTGAGAAATAAAAAGAGAAATAAACATTAGGAAAATGGGTTTGGGCTCATAAATTTATTTTTCAAAAATCTATAAAGCCTCCTTGACCTCTTTCCCATCTCATTTATCATTGCAGAGAAGAAGAAAACCGTTGAGAGATTTTTAAAGGGTTTTTGTGCGAGTTTGGAAAAAAAGTTCAGGCATTGCGCACCAAGGTCGGCACTACACACCTGGCCATCGACGCTGCACATAGAGGAGGCAGCGACAGTGTTATTTTACACTGTGCTGTGCACCGAGAGGGCGGCGCTACGCACCTGAGTGGGCACTGCGCACAGGCCCAGAACAGCCCGACTGCCCACCATTCACCCGGTGCTACGCACAGACCTACCAGCCCAACCTAACCTGAACGTGCAATCGGGTGGCGCTACGCACCTGGGCAGGTGCTACACATAGACAACCTTTGTTCCAAATTCCTCCAAAGGGCCAAAAATTCAATTTTTTTGCCTCCAAATATCTTGCAATCAGTCAAGCAAGGTTGGTGGCTCTTTTCCTTACCTTCCAAGTGGTCTTTTTCATCAGTAAGAAGGTATTTAGAGGCCTAATGTGACCAAATCCTAATCTCCATCAAAATCAATTTATTGACCTCCTAGGGCAGGGTTTGCAATTTTAAGAGTTGTCATAAGGGGTAAAGATACTTAGTGCAAATAACCCTCCTCCTAAAACTCTGAATTTTTCCTAGACATACTTCATTTGGCCATCATTTGTAAAACTTTTCCCTCACATCACTCATTCACCCTCCCTAGACCTAAAAGCTCTCATCACACCTATGCCTTCTCCACAAGGAAACTTGCCTCCTACTTCTTCTCCTAATGCATCAAATGAAGATGATAACAGTGGCACTGATGAACAAACAGATGACAGTGAAAGGGAAGAAAACAATGAGATAAAAATAGAGTTAAATGAAGAAAAAGAAGATGACAGTAGTGCTGAGGAAGAAGAAAATGGCAGTAGCAATGAGGAACAAGATGAGAGTGATGGAAATGAAGAAGACAGTGGGGAAGAAACAGAGCCTAATGAAGAAGAAGAGGATGATGATGACCATGAGGAGGAAGATGAACATGACAGTCTTCAAAGAAAAGACAATGATGAATTGGAAGAAGACAGTGATAGTGATAACACTAATGAGTCGCTTCCAAGTGCAGAATAAGGCATTAATACCAAGGATGACCATGATAGTACAACAAGTAAAAGACAAGGCAACCAAGAAGACAACCATGATATTATTCATCCTCTTAATGATAAATGAAGATACCCTTTTCATGGAAGTTTGAGCACTCAAAGAAGAAAAAACCAAGAAAAACTTAGAGATGTGGTTCAATATTTTCCACAGCCTTCTCAAACCCCTTGAGGGACCACTCCACAAATTTTGAGGCAAATTAAACAAAATTTTACTTTTTCCAAATTTTGACCCCTTTGTACACAACACCCTAGGCGCTACGCAGAAAATTTGTGCATCCTCAGTGCTCAAAGTTTGTTTTTTTGGATTTCTCACATCACCAACAGTCTTCTACCAATTTTCAAATCATTTGGAGCATTTTTACCCCCTCAAAAGGTCAAAAAACATCAAACATTTGACCTTTCTGCCTCATTTTCAGACCAGGCGCTGTGTGCATAGAGCAGTGTTGGGAGATTTGATTTTTGGACATGTAAAAGGAATCCACTTAGCACCACTCAACCATTTCTGGAAATTAGACTCATTAGGATTTCCAACGAGCCATCATGGAGCCAAATCCGGTGTCGGGAATGGGTCCAAAACTCAGCTGCAAGAGACCCTATTTTCTGTTGAAGTGGCGCTACACACAGAGGCTGCCTAGTGTGTTTCGGACCAAAATTCAACAAAACACACTCATTTATTGCAAGTAGATATTTTTGAGTTTTTTGAGGAAAATTAAGCTAGAATTAGGTGCAAATAGTTATTTTAGCATTTATTTCTTGGGATATTATGTGCCTTGGGCCTTGCATGGTCTCTTTGCCATAAATGATATTTATGACTATATTTGACATTTTCCTACCACATTTAGGGTTTTAGTCCTCATTTTCTTCATAAATATAGCATGAGGTCCCTATGTATTTTGTTGGCATTTGATGAGCTTGAAGAGCAATATACATGGTTTCATGAGCTTGGAGAAGAAATTGGTTTTGTGAAGTGGATGAATGGCTTGTCTGGCTTGATGATGGAGAAGCTTGTTTGCAGGATTCCATAGCTTGGTGAATGGTGATGTCTTCCTAATTTGTCTATTATTTCCTTTGTTATCATTATGTTTCATATTTCTTGGCTGCTATAAAACAGAAAATTATAGGTTGAGACATGTTCTTTGAGGCACATTAGTCCTCCTATTTTGTATAGCTTTGATGTTTTATCTTTTGGCCATCCTAAGAAATTCTTGAATTCTCCTTAGGTCCACCAAAAATTGTTTTTGTTTCATATATGGTTAGTATGCTATCTTACAAGTATGATTCATGGTATGCCCTACTTATTTGAAGTTTTCAAAACCCTATCTTGAAGCCTTTCTATGTAATATTGATTGATAGGTTAAGACATAGAGGTATCGTTCGATCTTACCCTTTGTCGATGCTTACAAACTTGTTTCAGAGTTCTCAATAAATTGATATATGCTAGGATTTCCTTCTCCATAAATTGAGTTATTTGTATTGTCTTATGTGTTTTCCCAAAATCTGAAGGTGAATTTTTAAAGTTAGAAGCTCTTATGCTCTCTATGTTTCTCTTAGATGTATATTAGTTTAGAGTATTGTTTATTGAGCTTAATGGCTTTCCCTACCTCATGAATTGTAACTTTTAAACTATATATGTTTAAGACCTCTTAGTCTTTCCCAATCTTAATGTTTCATTACACCTCATACATCACCTTAAGGATCCATTGATCTTGCTAAATTGGCCCTGCAACACACTTTGTTTCACCATTTAGACACCCTTGACTTCATTTGACTTTAAAGCCCATTGGCTTTGACATACTCTCACTCCACCTATTCCACTTGACCATCTTTCCCAACCAAAAAAATCAACAAACCCCACACCTAATAACTAGCCTAAAATCAAAACCCTAGAGCAAAAAGAACACATCCTTTGCACCCAATAGAGAGATCCCTCTCTGAGTCCAGGAAGGCTAGGTCCTCATAATCCAAAGCTTGGTTCCATGTTAACCTGACATTTGGTCTACCAATTTTCCAAATCACAGGACCCTAACATTCTGGCGATCACGGTGGGACCTTCTGAGTTAATGACAAACTAAGTATTCCTTAGATCTCAGAAAACTCACAAACATCCTTAGATTGGTATTTATTTGTTGATGGTGGACAACAAGAACATCCTTAAAACAGTAAACATAATCCACCTGGCGACTCCACTGGTCTTCATTAGCCCTGTTGACCCCACTAGTCCCTATAGACTCCCCTGGGAATGCATTGAGCAATCCCAATCATGTTGATGGTGGATAGCAAGGCTCAAACCTTCCACCTGGCGACTCCACAACCCTTAATAGACCAAAAGACTCCACTGGTAGAGAACTCTAGACTGGTCGAAAAGACACAGTGACCCTTTCTCATTAACAAATATGGATCCAAGGATACAAAGGAGATATGCTCCAATGAGTAGAGATCATATCCCTGGATTCGCACACAAAATGCCTCAAATAAATTAGATGAAAAACCTACCTATATTTCAAGATGAAAAATTTGATGACCCCTTGTTACATCTCATCAAATTTCATATACATGTATGGAAGTTAAAGGTTGAATGACATGAGGACTGCCTCATGGAAATTTTTATGGCAACATTAGAAGGTAAGGCAAGAAATTGGTATGAATGGCTAAAATCTAGTAGCTTGTTTTCCTTGAAAGATTTCCACAAGGTGTTTTATGAATGTTATAAAGAATATTTTCCATCTTTATCATTAGCTGAAAATTGTTGTGATCAACATAAATATTTCATACAACACCTTGTAAAAATTGAAGAGGATTTGGAAATTGGAATCTTGAAGATTTATTAGAAGAACTCCACGCATTTCATTCTCAAGATAGCTATCATGACAACCTAGAGGAGTTATAACCCAATCAAGAAATAGAAGGAAACCCACAGAATGTCTCTGAAGGCACAAGTAATGATTCACCATATCTTCTAGGTGAGGCTCAAGAAAACATTTAGCCTCAAAAGTAGCCTTCACAAGGTAAAGAGAATTGTTGTACTTCTATCCAAAGAAAGATAAAAATTCACCCTTTTTTAACTGAAGAGGAAATAAATCAGATGCTAAACATTCAGCCAACCTCTAAGCCTTCATATGAAAAAAACATTACTATTCCTCCTCCTACTAATGCCATCTTCCATAAATCATAAAGTGAACTTGTAGATTAGTTCAAAGAAGAACAGACTGGTAACCCAATATGTTTGATTGGTGAAATTATTTATGTTGATGATTCTCCAAATTTTGAGCAATATGATGATGATGATGTTCTCCAAACAGAAGCTAACCTTGCAAAGCCATCAATAGTTGATTTGAGGGATGAAGTTCACTATCATCAGATTGAAATTAGTAATCAACCCAAGACAAGTCACCTATGACACTAATGAGGAAAGCCCTTAAAGTTTATAAGTATGTGAAGAGTCTTTGACTCTTTTCTCTACTTCACTTCAATCCATCAAAAATAACTTTCACATAATTGGTAATCAGCAGTCTTTCAACTTTGATGTTGTGGTTGTGGAGGATGATGAACTTCTTGAGAAAGTTGTAAATGAGAAGCCTTCTCCTGAAATGGTTGAGGAAATCATTTATGACAGAATTTTCCTCAGCTACAGATGAGCATCCACCAAGTCCCATTGAATTTCCAATTGCAGATGAAGACTTGGAAGTTGATAATCACAGGAGATTTTTTTAGCTACCTTCTCAAGAGGATTTACTACCAAAAAGTGTCCCTGATCATCGACATGATGACTTTCACACAGATTTTAGCCCACTCAATCAAAACATACCAAGTATGCTAGAAGACAACATTGCAATCTATGTTGAGCCTACCATTTTAGATAATCATAAGGAAGAGGAAGATTCTCTTTCCCAAAAGAGTCCCAAGCATAGCCAAGTGGAATAAGGAGTAGTCTTGAATGAAGCTTATGTCTCAAATCCTTTAGATCAAGTATTATTCCAAGATCCATTTGTTGTTTTCCTTGAGAAATCTAAAGGAGGAGTGTGTTCTGCCAAGAACAGTTTGTTGCAAAGTGTGAGAAAAATTTTAAGCATTACTGCCCAAAAACAAGTGAGGTGGAAGTGACCTTTTAATTTTGTCAACACCCTCAAAGATTTGAAACAAGATCCCTCATGAAATCATCTGTTTGATTGGTTGTATTGGAAAAGAGAGTTCACCAAATGAATGTATATATCATGTATGAATTAGATTAGGAAAGATAGGCATGCAAATAAGCTCAGCCTTTGAGCATCTTTTAGTTATAGATTATTTTGAAAATACAAAAACATAGAAAAGATGAAAAAAGAGGGCAGATTTGAAAAAAGAGGTATAGCCCCATATCCAAAAAAGAGTACTACTGAAAGTGTGAAAACCTAAATGCCACTACTTGTTCCAAAAAGTCTTGTTTAGCCATCTAGCCTAATCATGGCTGAACATGTTTTCAATTTATTGCTGATAAGTTAGTGAAAGAGAACTTTTCAAATCGATCTAAACTTGACTTGTCAATAGGAATAGATTAGGGAAGAAAGATATTGGTTCCACATGCTTAAAAAAGAACTAAAGAGGAAAATAGGGATGAGTAACAAACGATGTATCCTAGCCCTGATTTTTATAGTCTTATTTTGTACAAAAATAACATTTTTGTGCAACTTGTTTTTATGCCACAAACCCATGGTAAATTAGATTGTCTATTCCTGATTTAGCCATGCTTTCAATTTCATGTTTGTAGCCTAGTGAATAAATCTTGTCAAACAGTTTAACCTTGACAGTTGAATAGTATAGGTAGAGAATCATAGGAGTTCATCAGTATAATTTGAGCTCCAGGAAAAAAAGGGTAGAAGTAGATAGTTTATTTTTCTTTCAAAAACAAATATATGTCAAGTTTGCTAGTCCAAATGCACCTAAAGAAGAAAAAATGTTAGGCAAGTAGGTTGGGTAGGTAGAGATGGATCTGAGCTAATCATGTCTTTTAGATTACTGAGATCATAAGCTTTAAGCAAGCATCAGCAAGAGAAAAAGGTAAAAACATGCCCAATGGATGAGGTACTGGTCTCCATAAAGCCAGAAATCTAAAGTTTTGGACACCTCCTGAAAAGGAGTAGCCCTCCCCAAGTGGAGCCACTGTTAGTCATAAGTAATTTTTGCTTTCATATATGACTAAATGATTTCCTTAGATTTCTAGAAACAAAGTTCATGAACATTGTGAGTTCTAGAAATCTCACTGCCTTCATCATCCTTAAAGATATTTTTTCACTATTTAATCTTCCCATCATGTCTAGCATTGCTTACCAGTCCCAGAAAACCCATTAGTGGCTTATGTCACTTTTTCTATCTATATTCTTTCATATTTGGCCCAAATCCTCAGTTTTTTTTTTCCTAAAATCCCTCACTGCTACCTAATCCCACCAATCAAACAACTTTGTTGTGTCTCCCAAAATACTCTCAAACATTGATAGTCTCAAACTATCTCTGTAGGCTATTTAAGATAAATCAAGTTCATTGGATTTTGGATATTTAATACATTAGTTTATCATAAACTCTATCTTACACTTGATGATCCCAAATTCTAGGTCTCAGTCCAAAAACCAAGTCCAAGAAAGCCTCCACTAGGTCACCTAGGGTTTCATAGTCATAGGGTGGATTTGGTGCCTTACAAACTCTGTTTTTTCCTGTATGAAGAAACTGCATTCAAAGAAGAAAAGGACAGGTGATCTTGTCCAAACTAATCAAAAATGTTATTCAAGGAAGGTTTTTTTGGCCTAAATCATGAATCTTGCAAGGGGACAGCTTCACTTTGCTCACATTTCTGCAAGAGGTTCAAATGGCCATCAACTTGGCATAAGGTAAGGCAATGAGAAAATCATCACAAGAAGGTAATTCATAGCAAGAAGAAAGCAACAAGTATATGTTTGATGAAAATCAGGGTTTGTGATTGTTTTTTACCAAGCAATAAATCAGTACTAGGGTTGCAAGAGCAAAGGTCACCTAAAACTCTATCAAGTGCACTATTGAAAGTCTTTAGACATGATTAATGAGTTTTGAGAAATTTTTGAGAACTTAGAAGACAACACTAGTTACTTTTTCTAAGCAGCCCTAAGGCCTAGGAGTTTGGTGAGATGGACAAAAAAGGTCACATGATGACAAAAAGCCTTCTTCATAACAACAGATGAGTTCAAAGGGTTTCAAACTATCCTCTAGGGTTTGGCAAAGAGGCATTGATTCTACATCAACAAAGGTACAAAAAGGTAAAAAGTATTGGTACAAAAAGTATGAGGCTTCAAAGGGTAAAATTAGAGAACTAAAGGGATCAAAGGAGACAGATCTAAAAACTAGTACCCCACTTCACCAAAGGGACAAAAAGGGCCAGAAATATCAGTTCAAAGTTTGACTTCTCGAAGGAACAGTCAAAGGATTTTTCTAATGATCAAAGGAGGCAAGCATGAGGGAAGAAATTAACAAAGGAGGCAACTATAATAAGCCTAGGTTTATGATTGATAAAATAAGTTGTCCAACTCCAAAAGAGACAGTGATCTATGGCAAAAGTTGTGTAGGCACCTGCAAGAACAGAAGTGGCCAGCAAAAATCACAAAAATGGTTTAAATATCTCACCTCCCTCACTAGACATAAATCATTTGAAAACTGATCAAAGGAACAAACATGTAGCTGGTTTAAGAGAAGTAAAGCCTCCAAAATGGTTTCTTTATCACGGTATATTTTGCAAGATATAGGTTAGTCATAAATGACACTTCTGCAAGACTGCCAAAATAGCTACCTACAAGAAGATTGATAAAGACAAACAGACCAAAAGTTTTCCACCATGATGGCCCACATAAATTTTAGAGGGACTATTGATGCTTGCTGCTAGGGTTTTCATACTGGGAGGTTGTTCTCTGTTTTAGAGAGAAAACCTAACAGAATGTTAGTCAAAGGAAAATATGTCAAATGATCACAAAATATGTTGTTTACAAATGTTAAAACATCATAAAAAGTTTCATGTTTTCAAAAGAGGATAAAGGGCACTTTTTGAGCTAGTTGAAAGGTTTGTGAGCACAAGGAGAACATCAAGATACTCTAGCAAAGGAAAAATCCATTTTCCTTATGTCAAAATGCAACCTACAGGACCAAAAGGGCCAAAAGCACAGTGAGATAAATAAAAATAGAAATCAACATTAGGAAAATGGGTTTCGGCTCATAAATCTATTTTTCAAAAATATATAAAGCCTCCTTGACCTCTTTCCCATCTCATTTATCATTGCAGAAAAGAAGAAAACCGTTGAGATAATTTTTAAGGGCTTTTGTGTGAGTTTGGTTCGGCACTACACAACGAGGCTGGCGCTACACACCTGGCCATTGGCATTTCCCACAAAGGAGGCAACGACAGTGTCATTTTACACTGTGCTACGCACCGGGAGGGCAGCGCTACGTACAAGCCTGAAACAGCGCGACTGATCACACATTCACCCGGCGCTGCTCATAGACTTGCCAGCCTGACCAGACTTCAACGTGAAATCGGTTGGCACTACGCACCTGGGCAAGCGCTACGCACAGATAGTATTTGTTCCAAATTTCTCCAAAGGGCCAAAAATTCAATTTTTTTGCCTATTTTGGTGGCTATTTTCCTTCCAAGTAGTCTTTTTCATCAGCAAGAAGGTATTTAGAGGCCTAATGTGACGAAACCCTAATCTCGATAAAAATCAATTTATTGACCTCCTAGGGCAGGGTTTACAATTTTAAGAGTTGTCATAAGGGGTAAAGATACTCAGTGAAAATAACCCTCCTCCTAAAACTCTAAATTTTCCTAGACATACTTCATTTGGCCCTCATTTGCAAAAAAATTCCCTCACATCACTCATTCACCCTCCCTAGACCTAAAAGCTCTCATCACACCTATCCCTTCTCCACAAGGAAACTTGCCTCCTACTTCTTCTCCTAATGCATCAAATGAAGATGATAACAGTGGCACTGATGAACAAGAAGATGATAGTGAAAGGGAAGAAAACAATGAGATAAAAATAGAGTTAAATGAAGAAAAGGAAGATGACAGCAGTGCTGAGGAAGAATTAGATGGCAGTAGCAATGAGGAAACGGATTAGAGTGATGGAAATGAAGAATATAGTGGGGCAAAAATAGAGCCTAATGAAGAAGAAGAGGATGATGATGACCATGAGGAGGAAGATGAACATGACAGTCTTCAAAGAAAAGATGGTGATGAATTGGAACAAGACAGTGACAATGATAACCATAATGAGTCAATTCCAAGTGTAGAAGAAGGCATTAATACCAAGGATGACCATGATAGTATAGTAAGTAAAAGACAGGGCAGCCAACAAGACAGTCATGATATTAGTCATCCTCGTAATGATAAATGAAGATACCTTTTTCATGGAATTTTGAGCACTCAAAGAAGGAAAAGACCAAGAAAAACTTAGAGATATGGCTCAAGATTTTCCAATGGCTTCTCAAACCCCTTGAGGGACCTCTCAACAAATTTTGAGGCAAATTGAACAAAATTTTGTTTTTTCCAAATTTTGACCCCTCTGTGCGCAACACCCTAGGCGCTACACAAAAAATTGGTGCATCCTTAGCTCTCAAATTTTTCATTTTGGGATTTCCCACATCACCAAAAATATTTTCACCCATTTTCCAATCATTTGGAGCATTTTTACCCCCTAAAAATGTCAAAAACCTTCAAACATTTGACCTTTTTGCCTCATTTTCAGAACAGGTGTTGCGCACAGAGCAGTTTTGGGAGATTTGATTTTTGGAAAGGTAAATGTTATCCACTCAGCAAAACTCAAACTTTTTTTGAAATTTTACTCATCAGGCTTTCCAACGAGCCATCACAGAGGCAAATCCGGTGTCAGGAAGGGGTCCAAAACTCAACTGCAAGAGACCTTATTTTCTGCTAAATTGGCGCTACACAAAGAGGCTGCCTAATGTGTTTTGGATCAAAATTAAAAAAAAAAACACACTCATTTATTGCAAGTAGATATTTTTTAGTTTTTTGAGGCAAATTAAGCTAGAATTAGGTTCAAATAGTTATTTTAGCATTTATTTATTGGGATATTATGTGCCTTGGGCCTTGCATGGCCTCTTGGCCATAAATGACATTTATGACTATATTTGACATTTTCTTACCACATTTAGGGTTTAGTCCTCATTTTATCCATAAATAGAGCATGAGGCCCTTATGTATTTTGTTGGCATTTGATGAGCTTGAAGAGAAATATGCATGGTTTCATGAGCTTGGAGAAGAAATTGGTTTTGTTAAGTGGATGAATGGCTTGTTTGGCTTGATGATGGAGAAGCTTGTTTGCAGGATTTCGTAGCTCGGTGAATGGTGATTTCTTCCTAATTGTCTATTGTTTCCTTTGTTATCATTTTGTTTCATATTTCTTGGCTACTATAAAATAGAAAAGTATAGGTTCAGACATGTTCTTTGAGGCACCTCAGTCCTCATGTTTGTTATAGCTTTGATGTTTTCTCTTTTGGCCATCCTAAGGAATTCTTGATTGCTCCTTAGGTCCACCAAAAATTGTTTTTGTTTCATGTATGGGTAGTATGTTAGCTTACAAGTATGATTCATGGTATTCCCTACTTATTTGAAGTTTTCAAAGCCCTATCTTGAAGCCTTTCTGTGGAATATTGATTGATAGGTTAAGACAAAGAGATCTCGTTCGATCTTTCCCTTTGTCCATGCTTAAAAACTTGTTTCAGAGTTCTCAATAACTTGATATATGCTATTTGGGAGTTCCCTCTCCATAAATTTAGTTATTTGTATTGTCTTATGTGTTTTCCCAAAATCTAAAGGTGAATTTCTAAAGTTAGAAGCTCTTATGCTCTTTATGTTTCACTGGAATGTTTCTCTTGGATGTCTATTAGTTTAGAGTATTTTTTATTGAGCTTAATGGCTTGCCCTACCTCATGAATTGTAACTTTTAAACTATATATGTTTAAGACCTCTTAGTCTTTCCAAATCTTAATGTTCATTACACCTCATACATCACTTTAAGGATCCATTGACCTTGCTAAATCGGCCCTGCAACACATTCTGTTTCATCATTTAGACACCCTTGACTTCATTTGAATCCATAGCCCAATGGCTTTGAAATAATCTTACTCCACCTATTATGGTCCCATGATTTGGCAGATTGGTAAACCATGTTAGTCATCAGTAATTTTTTACTTGTTGGTGATGACTAGTTCTGATAGCCAAGTTTTCTAACAGCTGATCCAAAAATTGTCATATTTTCCAGCTGGGAAAACACCCATAAAATTTTTTGCCTTCTTACCTTTCAGTTCACCCATGACGAGATGAAACCCCATTATCAAACCCTATCCAGCTTCATCTATACTAGTCTGCCCATCAGCTCTAAAGAGACAATCCAAATCTGTTCGAAAAACCCCCCTAAGTTAGGAAGTGGCGATTTTAAGCATTTCACCCTTGGCAACCATCAAAGAGCCAAAATACCTCCATCTGCTATAGACCAGTCATAACAGACCTTCCACTCTGCTAATGAAATTGATCACAGCTCTAAGTCGCGCCACTTACACACCCCTAAGTCCCAACAATACATAGACCACAGTCTCAAGCTGATTTTAGGTGTTTTACAGTGTTTTATGGATTGTACAAAGACAGGAAACATGTCATCATCTCAGAAGACTAAATGCTTGACTCCACATTAGAAGAACAGCTGCTTCTCAATGTGAACATGAGCCTGAGATACATCTGCAGGGCCAGGAGTTACTCATCAAACTCTTGCATCTTCATTCAGCATGATAACACAGTAAAAGAAAGACAACACTGTCAAACAGACTTGTAATTTTTCATGGCCAAGAACCTCCTTCATCTATAAGTAGAAGGTTAAGGCACCTCCTTCATCCATAAGCAAAGGGCGATGGCCATGGTTTGACTTGAAGAATTGCAATCTGACTGAAAGGCAAACTTGTCTTTAATAAATAGTGAAACCGTAAATAGGGTTTTCTAAAGGAAAATGATGATTGCAGGTAGAGGTGAAAGCAGTGATGTTTTCAAATTTTTTTACTTGCCATCATACATAAGAAGAACCCTATCAAGCATGCTCATCAAATGTCATCAGACATATCGCCAATTAAAAGGCCTCCTTCATTCATAAGTAGAGGGCCAGGGCATTGACTATCTTCAAGGTGTGATTGATCAAAGATGAGTGCTAAGAAATAGTAAAGGATAACTAAACAGAGAATCAAGGTAAGAGACCAAAAGGAAAGCAGGGGTACCACTGCAATCCAAAGAGGTCAAGCTTATCTCTTAACAGCTGTTCTCTCAAAAGACAGTTTTCAATCAAAACAAAACCAAATTGAAGAGTGGTTGATGAGTTGTGTCATTACACAGGAAAAGAAACTAATGATGATTATGTTTTAAGGAATACTGGTCTCTTTACTCATAAAAAGGTGTTTTTCAAATATGCTTATCATGGTTGAACAAAGGAAATCTGAGCTTATCTCCTCAAGAGGCAATTCAACTAAACTCAGTTGTTCATAATATTCAAAAAGGGGACTTTAGCCTACTTTCAGATTCCGCAGAGGATTTCAAAATAGATATAGACCTGTTCATTATTTAAGGGCCAAAGGTACCATATCAGTGCAAGTTGAGCAATCATAATTAGAGAAAGGTTGTGAAAACTGATAGTCAAAATGGTAAAAAGGGGTCTTGATCTCAAAAAAAACTCTGCCATCATGGTCAAAAGGATGCCAAGCATTTGTCAAAAAGGCCATCCCCCATAGTCAAAAAGAGGCTCAAATATCTCATCTCAGAAAAAACAAAGGGATAGTAAAATTTGCATGGTTGTTGAATCATAATACCTCTGCCACAGTGAAATTAGGGTTAAGGAGCGCCCGGGCAGTTTGATTCAAAATTATTTTCTGACCAAAAAGAGATGAAATTTACAAAAGTGAGAGAGGATTTTGTCCCTCATAGGTTCAAGAAGAAAAACTCATTCAGTTTCTACACAGGTATCATGGTTTGTGAGAAATGTGAAAAGTTCAGATGTCACGAGAGAATTTCTGCACCACGATTCATCATTTTGACCAGTGATGGGACAGTCAGTTTTTGAACACCCAAATAGACACCAAAAGAAACAAATCAAGAATATTTGGAAATTATACTTCTATAGCTTTCCAACAAGCCATCGCGGGAAAAATTCTGACACCGGGAAGGGATCCAAAAGTAGCCTGCAACCAATGCTATGTTTTTCTGCACCAGCATTCACCATTTTTTACCAGTGATGGGACAGTCCGTTTTTGAACACCCAAATGGACACCAAATGAAACGAATCAAGCATATTTGGAAATTATACTTCTCTAGCTTTCCAACGAGCCATCTCTGGCCCAATTCCGACACAAGGAAGGCATCCAAAAGTGGATTACAACAGCACTATGCATTTCTGCACCAGGATTCACTAGTTTTGACCAGTTTTGGGAGAATGAATTTTTGAACAATCAAATGGCATCCAAATGGAAAAATTTAAGTTTTTCTAGAAATTATACTTCCACATCTTTCCAACGAGCCATCTTTCGCCCAATTCTGACACCGGGAATGCCTTCAAAATGGGCTGAAAATTTGCGCGACGCGTTCAGAAATCTGTCAGGTGTGTGCACTAGTGAAGACGGTATTGAGGAGATTTGATGTTCTTGTTTAAGGATCCAGGCCTGAAATGAATTTGTTTGCTCAACACTGTCATAGTAAAAGTAGTGTATTTTGATGAATGACAAAGGACCAAACAAACTGTCCCCTAAACAATGTTAAAGGGTGAAAACACTGTTTGAAGGCAGAAACACAGTACTGGAGCAAATGAAATAGTGGGCCTGTTTTCAATTATGGTAATCATACATATGTTGCTTGGTCACTGTCAAAGGTCATCTCTGTAGGGTAGAAACAGAAAAAAAAAAAAAAAAAACCACTGCCACCTCTTTGACCTTAAAGCAAGCTGCAGTATGTGAAGTTGTGACTACTATTTGGAGATGTATGTCAAAATCAGTGTGAGGGAAAAGCAAATACAAGGAGGGTGTTGATTGTGAGGAATGTTTCTGTTCGACTCCTACAGGACTTTTTGTGACCACATCAAAAACACAATAAACTCTGATGACTCTACCTATAACACAGTCACCTTTGACTTTGTATTTACTTTTTGGTTGACTCTGTGATGATTGTTGAATCTACTTATTGATTGGCATACAAAGAAGAAAGAGCAATGTATTGAATTGAGATGGTGTTTGTTTTGCCTTTATCTAAAAATACAAGGCTATCTATTGTCCTCAAAACACCAAAAGCTGGGTGACCTTACTATAAACATAGAATAATCACTTTGACTGTGTATTTTTTATTGATTGGGATTTTATCCTTAAGTTTACTTGTTGAGTAACATACCAAGTAAAAGGCAGTGTTTTAGGAGGAGCAGAGACCTGATTTCACAGAAAACATTTCACACAGCATTGAGGCAAATGAATCAAAGATTAAACAGTGATATCAACAGGAGCAGCATGACAGTGATGAAAAAGGAGGCTAAAGAGAAGCGCCCGGCACGGAAAGAGAAGAAGGTCACATCAGGACTTGACATTTTGGCTTCAGTTTCAGAGCATGTTGATGAGAACCCTTGAGGTTCATACACACCAATTCTAGGCGCATTTTGACAACTTTTGGTTTTTTGGCAATTTTTGAGTTTTTGGTCAAAGACTCATAAATTCGCCATTTCATTTTGAGGATTCGTCAAAGGAGGAGAATGGTATCATAGGATGCCATAATTTCATGAGCACATCCTCAGCGATTTTCAAAACATTTGGAGATCTTTTTCCCCCTCAAAACGGTGAAAAATTCTCACTTTTTGCACACTCTGCCCGGTCTATCAGCAAACTGTAATTTTTTGGCTTTTTTCACACAGGTGCAGATTTGGAGGACTTCCAGGTATCAGATTGGGAAAATTTCAGTTGTGCCGGAAAGTAGACACAAATATCTTTCCAACGAGCTATCATGGCCCTCATTTTGACACCAGGAAGGCTGCCAAATGTTTCCGGCAAGTCGGGGGACCTTTTGCTGATGAAAATTTGAAGTATTTTTGTAATTTTTGAACCTCTAAAATCTGCTTTTTCCAAATGTGTGTTTAGCTATTTTTGCACATGGAAAATGATGCAAAGTCAATTATTTTTCCTTTTTTAGCACTTTTTAGATATTTTATGAGATATTTTTGTGCCTTGGGCTTTGGAAAGCCTCAAGGACAAGTTTAGATATTTTGATTAGGCCAATAGGAGAGGAAGTTGAACCATGAGGTTTTCCTCACTTGAGCCTATTTATTCCACAAGCTCTCATTTGTAAACAAGGCTGAATTTGAGAAGAGAAGCAATATATTTTTCATATGAGCTTTGGAGAAAATACTTGTGCTATGCTTTTGGATTGCCTCTTGAATGTTCTTGGATAGATGATGAAGGATTGTTGATGGATTCCATGACATGGTAGAATGGTATAGTGTTTCTTGCTTTGTTGTTGTCTTCTAGTTTTCATTCATGATACATGTTTCTTGCTTGCTATAGATCAGTAGAGATTAAATTTGAGATATTCCCATGGAGGAACCTCAAAATTCCTGAATCTTCATAGCTTTTATGTTTTCTTCTTCCTTAGTTGCATTAAAGAATTCTTAACTGCTCTTTAATAACTTGAGGATATTGTTGCTAGTTTCATTAATAGTTCTATGCATGTTGAGTAGGATGTATGGTGTGCCCTGCTTACCTATGACTGTCCATAGTTCCAGCCATGAAACTATCTCTTTGACTGATTAAGATTATCATTTTGTTTGAACCAAGGAGGCCTAGTCCCGATCTAACCCTTTGCCTAAAACTATGAAAGCTTGTTTGTCAAAGTGCCCAATAACTTAAAGATTATGTTTAGGTGTTCCGGCATAGTATTTTGAGTTGTTAGTCGATATTATGTGTTTTCCCCAAAGTCTGATAGCCATTTCCCAAAGTTAGAGGGTCTTATACTTCTATGCATGGCTGGAATGTTTGTTTCTATGTGTCGATTAGTTTGTAGTTACATTTTGCATGATTAAGGGTTTTCTTTACCATGTTTATGTTATCTATTGAACCATTGATGCTTGAAACTCTTCGTTGTTCACAAAATTGATGTCCATTTACTCCATTTTTCCCAAAGATGCTTTCTACCTTGAAATCAAATCGGCCCTTCAACAACCTTGTATCGTCATATTATAGCTTTCTTGACCTTTTTGACCCCATTGCCCAGTTAATCTACATCTTGTTATCTATTTTATATCTTTGATCAGTTTCATCCCTCAAAACTTACAAAACCAAAAATCAAAAACTTACTTCATAACTAGCCTAAAATCAGAATACAAATAAGCAAACACACAGATATGCCTTACACCTATAGAGAGAGCCCTCTTTGAGTCCAGGAAGGCTAGGTCCTTGGGCTCCAAAGCTTGGTTTGATGTTACATCGTCATTTGGCTCACCAATCGGCCAAATTACGGGACGCTAACATAATGGCGATCACAGTGGGACTCTGAGTATTAAACAAACTTAGTTTCCCTAATCTTTAGAGACTTTTGAGAATATTGTTTGGTTGACTTATCCCACCGCTCACTAACATAATGGTGATCACGGTGGGACTCTGAGTGTTAAACAACTTAGTTTCCCTAATCTTTAGAGACTTTTGAGAATACTGTCTGGCTGACTTATCCCACCACTCACTAACATAATGGCGATCACGGTGGGACCTATTGAGTACATGACAGTCTAGCAAACTTTTATAGACTCCTTAGTCCTTCAAATTTTAACTTAAACCATCAGCCTTTAGAATCATTTAGTGTAAACTCTCTGTTTCACCACCTTAGCAAAGTGATGAATCAGGTTTATAACACTCTTACATCCTAGGCTGCACATAAAACTCAGAAAAAACCACAAAAAACTCCCTTAGATTGTTTTTGACAGTATTGGTGGTGGACCATACAAATATACCTCAAAACAACTAAAAATCCACCTGGCGACTCCACTAGCCTCCAGTAGGCCTTACTATTTTACCGAACTCTAGATTACTATCCAATCAACCTATTCCGTTGCTCACTAACATAGCGGGAGATGGTGGGACATTGAGTACATGACAGTCTAGCAAACTCTGATAGACTCTTAGTCCTTTAGATACCATAAATAAGCAAGCAGTCCATAAGATCATTTTAGAGTAAAACTCTTTTTGTTGTCACCACCCTAGCAAAGGGTTGAAACAAAGTTTAGAATACTTTAAAAACATAGGCTGCATATAAAACTTAGAAAATCCAAAATATTTCCAGACTGGCTTTACTTTAGTTACTAGTGGTGGACCATAGCTAAATCTTTTAAAAAACAAACAAGTTCCACCTGGCGACTCCACTAGCCTCCAGTAGGCCTTTTTCCCCACTAGTCCTTATAAAGACTCCTAGGAATGCAGTAAGTAATCCCAATCATCCTGATGGAGGAAGACATGGTTCAACACCCGAGGACACAAAGGAGATATGCTCCGATAAGCAGAGAACATATCCCTGGTTTCCCACACAAAATGCCCATAGATGTAAATTGGTTCGAAGACCTACCTGTCTTTCGAGATGAAAATATTGACAACCCATTTTTACACCTCATCAAATTTCATAAGCATGTATGGAACTTAAAGGTTGAATGGCATGAGGACTGCCTCATGAAAATGTTCATGGGTACATTAGAAGAAGAGGCAAGAGAATGGTATGAAAATCTAAAACCTCGCACCTTGTTTTCTTTAAAGGATTTCCACAAAGTATTTTGTAAACGCTATATAGGGCATTGTCCATCTCTATCATTGGCTGAAAATTGTTGTGGTCACTCTGAAAACCTTATACAACACCTTGTAAGAATTGAAGAAGACTACGGAAATTGGCATCCTGAAGAGTTTTTAGAGGAGGTCCATAATCTTCTTACCCAAGCTAGCAATCAAGATGACCAAGAAGAGTTGATCCTAGATGAAATCCATCAAGAAATAAGAGAGGATCCACAAGAACTCTTTGAAAAGGTTGAAACAGATAACAATCCATCTGCCCTTTCATATAAAATACAAGAGGACATTTAGCCACAAGATCAACTTCCACAAAAGATGGAAAGAAATTGTTGCCCCATCCAAAGAAATCAGAAAATACCTTCTCCCTTAACTGAATAGGAAATAGATCAAATAATAAACATGCAGACAGCCTCTGAAACTTCATGTAACCAAAACTTCGCTGATTTTTCTCTTTTAAACCCTGCATATCATAAATCAGAAATTAGATTTGTAAATCAAGTTGATGAAAAGAAATCTGATTGTCCAATATACATGGCTGGTGACATTACTTATGTTAATGATTCTCCAATGTTTGATCAATATGTTGACGATTATGACTTCCAAACAGAAACTAACTTTGCAGAAGACTCAGTTTTTGATTGCCAAGAGGAAGCTCAGTTTCATGAACTTGAAGAAAGTAAGCAGCCATTACAGGTCATCTATGACACTGATGAGGATAGCTTTGAAAGTTCAGAAGTAAGTGAAGATTCTCGGACTCTTTTCTCTACTTCACTACAGTCCATCAGAGATAACATTCACATAATTGGAAATCAGCAGTTTTTCAGCTTTGATGATGAGGTTGAGGAAGATGGTGAAATTCTTGAGCATGTTGTAAATGAGAAGCCTTTTCCTGAAATGGTTGAAGAAATCATTTTGGACATGGAATCTTCCTTAACTCCAGATTTGCAGCCACCAAGTTCCATTGAGTTACAAATTGCAGATGATGAAGTAGAGGTTGAGAAACAAATGAGAGTTGTCATACTATCCTTTGAAGATAATTTGCTGTCAAAGTGTATCCCTGCTCATCGACCTGATGACCTTCACACAGTTTTCAGCCCGCCCTATCAAAACACATCAGCTTGGCAAGAGAACTACACTGCAATATATGATGAGTCTGATAGTTCAAGTGATCATGAGCAAAGGGAAGGGTTGCTTTACCAGGAGAGTCTCAAATACAGCCAAATGGAAGAAAAAGTAATCCTGAATGAAGCCCATATATCAGATCCTCTAGATCAGGTATTATTCCAAGATCCATTTGTTGTTTTCCTTGAGAAGTCTGAAAGAGTAGTCTTGAATGAATCCTATATCTCAAAACCTCTAGATGAGATATTATTCCAAGATCCATTTGTTGTTTTCCTTGAGAAGTCTGAAGGAGTAGTGGGTTCTATCATGAACAAGCTACTACCAAGAATGAGAAAAAACTTAAGCTCTACTGTCCAGAAACAAACCAAATGGGAGTGGCCTTTTCATTATTTCTGCATCATGAAAAAACTAAACCAGAATCCCCCATGTGATCATCTACTTGACTGGTTGCATTGGAAAGAAGATTTCACCAAATATATGTTGTGTACAGTTTAGATTAGGATAAAAAGACAGTAGTAGAAAATAAGCTCAGCCTTGTGAGCATCTTTTCAGTTTTAGATTTTTTGAAGAAAAGTGAAAAAGTAGAAAATACAAAAACAGTAAACAGTAGAAAAAGAGGGCAGTTTCTAAAAACAATGGTAAAGCCCCGTGTTCCAAAAAAATAGTCCTTCAGAAAGCGCGCAAGCCCAAATGCCGCTACTAGTACTTCAATGTCTTGTTCAGCTATCTAGCCTAATCATAGCTGAGCATGTTTAAATTTATTTGCTGATAAGTTAGTGAGTGAAAAAGATGGTCAACATTGTGTAAGATTGACTTATCACAGAGAGTAGATTAGGAAAAGATTCTGGTTCCACACGCCCAAAACAGAACCAAAGAGAGAAGCGAGGGATGAAAAACACATTGTACATCTTAGCCCCGCTTTTCTAGATTTCCTTTTTGCAAAATAATATTTGTGTGCAGTTTGTCCTTTCATGCCGCAAATACATGACAAATCAGACTATTTAACCCTGATTTGATCATTTTGAATTTCATGTTTTAGATTAGAGAACAAAATCCTGTCAAACAGTTTAATCTTGACAGTTGATCTAGTTTAGGTAGAGTAATGAAGGAGTTCATCAGTTTAATCTGAACTCCCGGCAGATATAAGTGTAGAGTTAGATAGGTTCATTTTGCAAAAAGAAAAATATGCATTGTCAAAAGGCTGCTAGTTCAAATGCGCCAAAAAAGGAAGAAAAAATGTTAGGAAAGATAGTGGGGTAAGTAGAAATATCATCGATGCTAATCATGTTGTCTCTTTCAGAAGTAGCATCAAAGAAAAGTGAAAATTTGCGCCAATGGGTAAGGCACTGGTCTTCATAAGCCAAAGATCTGAGATTCTGGACACCTCCTGAAAAGGAGCTGCCCTCCCCAAATGGAGCCACTGTTAGTCATCAGTAATTTTTTACTTGTTGGTGATGACTAGTTCTGATAGCCAAGTTTTCTAACAGCTGATCCAAAATTTTTCATATTTTCCAGCTGGTAAAACACCCATAAAACTTTTTGCCTTCTTACCTTTCAGTTCGCCCATGATGAGATGAAACCCCATTATCAAACCCTATCCAGCTTCAACTATACTAGTCTGCCCATCAGCTCTAAAGAGACAATCAAATCTGTTCGAAAAACCCCCCTAAGTTAGGAAGTGGTGCTTTTAAGCATTTCACCCTTGGCAATGATCAAAGAGCCAAAAAACCTCCATCTGCTATAGACCAGTCATAACATACCTTCCACTCTGCTGTTGAAATTGATCACATCTCTAAGTCGCGCCACTTACACACCCCTAAGTCCCAGCAATACATAGACCACAGTCTCAAGCTGATTTTAGGTGTTTTACAGTGTTTTATGGATTGTACAAAGACAAGAAACATGTCATCATCTCAGAAGACTAAATGCTTGACTCCACATTAGAAGAACAACTGCTTCTCAATGTGAACATGAGCCTGAGATACATCTACAGGGCCAGGAGTTACTCATCAAACTCTTGCAGCTTCATTCAACATGATAACACAGTAAAAGAAAGACAACACTGTCAAACAGACTTGTAATTTGTCATGGCCAAGAACCTCCTTCATCTATAAGCTGAAGTTTAAGGCGCCTCCTTCATCCATAAGCAGAGGGCGATGGCCATGGTTTGACTTGAAGAATTGCAATCTGACTGAAAGGCAAACTTGTCTTTAATAAATAGTGAAACAGTAAATAGGGTTTTCTAAAGGAAAATGATGATTGCAGGTAGAGGTGAAAGCAGTGATGTTTTCAAATTTGTTTGCTTGCCATCATACATAAGAAGAACCCTGTCAAGCATGCTCATCAAATGTCATTAGACATATCGCCAATTAAAAGGCCTCCTTCATTCATAAGTAGAGGGCCAGGGCATTGACTGTCTTCAAGGTGTGATTGATCAAAGATGAGTGCTAAGAAACAGTAAAGGATAACTAAACAGAGAAGCAAGGTAAGAGACCAAAAGGAAAGCAGGGGTACCACTGCAATCTAAAGAGGTCAAGCTTATCTCTTAACAGTTGTCTCAAAAGACAATTTGCAGTCAAAACAAAACGAAATTGAAGAGTGGTTGATGAGTTGTGTCATTACACGGGCAAAGAAACTAATGATGATTATGTTTTAAGGAATACTGGTCTCTCTACTCATAAAAAGGTGTTTTTCAAATATGCTTATCATGGTTGAACAAAGGAAATCTGAGCTTATCTCCTCAAGAGGCAATTCAACTAAACTCAGTTGTTCATAATATTCAAAAAGGGGATTTTAGCCTACTTTTAGATTCCGTAGAGGATTTCAAAATAGATATAGACCTGTTCATTATTTAAGGGCCAAAGGTACCATATCAATGCAAGTTGAGCAATCATAATTAGAGAAAGGTTGTGAAAACTGATAGTCAAAATGGTAAAAAGGGGTCTTGATCTCAAAACAAACTCTGCCATCATGGTCAAAAGGAAGCCAAGAATTTGTCAAAAAGGCCATCCCCCACAGTCAAAAAGAGGCTCAAATATCTCATCTCAGCAAAAACAAAGGGAAAGTAAAATTTTCATGGTTGTTGAATCATAATACCTCTGCCACAGTGAAATTAGGGTTAAGGAGTGCCCGGGCAGTTTGATTCAAAATGATTTTCTGAAAAAACAGAGATGACATTTACAAAAGTGAGAGAGGATTTTGTCCCTCATAGGTTCAAGAAGAAAAACCTCATTCAGTTTCTACACAGGTATCATGGTTTGTGAGAAGTGTGAAAATTTCAGATGTCGCGGGAGAATTTTTGCACCACGATTCATCATTTTGACCAGTGATGTGACAGTCAGTTTTTTAACACCCAAATGGAAACCAAATGAAACAAATCAAGCATATTTGGAAATTATACTTCTATATATTTCCAACGAGCCATCGCGGGCCAAATTCTGACATAGGGAAGGCATCCAAAAGTAGCCTGCAACCAACGCTATGTTTTTCTGCACCAGCATTCACCATTTTTTACCAGTGATGAGACAGTCCGTTTTTGAACACCCAAATGGACACCAAATGAAACAAGTCAAGCATATTTGGAAATTATACTTCTCTATCTTTCCAACGAGCCATCTCTCGCCCAATTCCGACACAAGGAAGGCATCCAAAAGTGGCTTACAAACAGCACTATGCATTTCTGCACCAGGATTCACCAGTTTTGATGAGTTTTGGGAGAATGAATTTTTGAACAATCAAATGGACTCCAAATGGAAAAATTAAAGTTTTTCTGGAAAGTAGACTTCCACAGATTTCCAAAAAGCCATCTCGCACCCAATTCTGACATTGAGAAGGCCTTCAAAATGGGCTGAAAAGTTGCGCGACGCGTTCAGAAATCTACGCGGCGCGCTCAGGAAGAAAGTTTCCAAAGGAATGCACTGATGCGCGGCACGCCTGTAGCACCGCACGGCGCGCCTGTAGCATCAGTAAAAATCTCACCAAAAAACCTCCAAAAAGCTCATTCAAAGTGTCTCCAACTCTCAAGCAAAGATTGGCATCATGTTTTGAGGTAATGTGTCTTGCTGCCCCTTAAATTCAAGATTGCTAGATGGTGTTTGGGGTAGAGGAAGTTTGGTTTGAAACGAGATATGTTAAGTGGCTGTTTTGAAAGAGGGATAAGGTGATTGATTTAAAATTTTAGTTTTCAATAACTATATTTTCCCGGAAGTAAGCTTAACCAAATGATGTTTTCCTATTAATGATTGAAAACCTCACAAGCTGTCCTCAAACAATATTGGAAGAAGAAACATAGGGTTTTGAAAGGTGCAACTGTGGTCCTATGTTCAAAACGACAGTGGTCATTATATGAGCATTTCTTGACCTTCAAAACTCTCCTTCGTATGTTAAAAAGATAAAGGCAGTGTTGTCTCATTTTTTACTCCATAAAACCAACTTTAAGTGTGTGAAGCTGTAGATCACCACTTGGAGGTATTATCAAAATCTGAGGTAGGAGAAACAGTAGAGGTATAAAGAGGGCAGTATTTGGTTGAGGAGAAGTTGATGGTTGATTGAATGCTGCAGGGCTCTATCACCTCATCCTATAACACAGTAACCTTTGACTGTGTAGATGCATTTTCTTGGATTGTGTAATGGTGTTGAATATACTTGTTGAAAAGCATACAAAGAAGAGAGTAGTGTCTTGAACTAAGAAGATTGTTGTTCTGCCTTTACCCAAAAAACAAGGCTATCCTATGTCCTCCAAAGTACTAAAAGCTGGATTATGTTACCATAAGCTCAGAATATCATTTGATTATGTTGACAGTATGCTTATTCTTGAAACTGCTTGTTGTTTGGCATACAAAAAGAGGACAGTGCTTTGAATAGCAGAGATCTTATATCAAAGGATACATTTTACACAGCATTCAAAACCAATTTTATCTTGATCAAACAGTAAGTTGACAAGGAAGGCAGATTTTTGTTTAAAAACACATTTCAATAACTTTTGAGGCAGTAAAAGCCTTGGTGTCAGTCAAGATATGTTGAGTGCAATTTTTGAAGAGGTTTACAGTGGGTTGGTAATGAAGTGTTAATTCAAGTTTCGAGGAGTCCAGAATTTCCCGTAATAGTGCTAAGACATCATACTCCTGTTCTAATGAGTTTGTCAAACATCAAGAACATTCTAACTGTTGTAGCACAAAACACAAACTCTCTCAGCTGTGTGCACTAGTGAAGACGGTATTGAGGAGAGTTGATGTTCTTGTTTAAGGATCCAGGCCTGAAATGACTTTGTTTGCTCAACACTGTCATAGTAAAAGTAGTGTATTTTGATGAATGACAAAGGAACAAACAAATTGTCCCCTAAACAATGTTAAAGGGTGAAAACACTGTTTGAAGGCAGAAACACAGTACTGGAGAAAATGAAACAATGGGCCTGTTTTCAATTATGGTAATCATACATATGTTGCTTGGTCACTGTCAAAGGTCATCTCTGTAGGGTAGAAACAGAAAAAAAAAAAAAAAAAAACCACTGCCACCTCTTTGACCTTAAAGCAAGCTGCAGTATGTGAAGCTATCACTACCATTTGGAGATGTATGTCAAAATCAGTGTGAGGGAAAAGCAAAGACAAGGAGGGTGTTGATTGTGAGGAATGTTTCTGTTCGACTCTTACAGGACTTTTTGTGACCACATCAAAAACAGAATAAACTCTGATGACTACCTATAACACAGTCACCTTTGACTTTGTATTTACTTTTTGGTTGAATCTGTGATGATTGTTGAATCTACCTATTGATTGGCATACAAATAAGAAAGAGCAATGTCTTGAATTGAGAAGGTGTTTGTTTTTCCTTTATCTAAAAATACAAGGCTGTCTATTGTCCTCAAAACACCAAAAGCTGGGTGACCTTACTATAAACACAGAATAATCACTTTGACTGTGTATTTTTTATTGAATGGGTTTTTATCCTTAAGTTTACTTGTTGAGTAACATACCAAGTAAAAGGCAGTGTTTTAGGAGGAGCAGAGACCTGATGTCACAGAAAACATTTCACACAGCATTGAGGCAAATGAATCAAATATTAAACAGTGATATCAACAGGAGCAACATGACAGTGATGAACAAGGAGGCTAAAGAGAAGCGCCCAGCACGGAAAGAGAAGAAGGTCACATCAGGACTTGACATTTTGGCTTTAGTTTCAGAGCATGTTGCTGAGAACCCTTGAGGGTCATACACACCAATTCTGGGCGCATTTTGACAACTTTTGGTTTTTTGGCATTTTTGAGTTTTTGGTCAAAGACTCATAAATTCGCCATTTCATTTTTAGGATTCGTTAAAGGAGGATAATGGTATCATCAGATGCCATAATTTCATGAGCACATCCTTAGCGATTTTCAGAACATTTGGAGATCTTTTTCCCCCTCAAAACGGTGAAAAATGCTCACTTTTTGCACACTCTGCCCGGTCTATCAGCAGACTGTAATTTTCTGGCTTTTTTCACACAGGTGCAGATTTGGAGGACTTCCAGGTGTCAGATTGGGAAAATTTTAGTTTTTCCGGAAAGTAGACACACATAGATTTCCAACGAGCTATCATGAGCCTCATTTTGACACCAGGAAGGCTGCCAAATGTTTCCGGCAAGCCAGGGGACCTTTTGCTGATGAAAATTTGAAGTATTTTTGTAATTTTTGAACCTCTAAAATCTGCTTTTTCCAAATGTGCGTTTAGCTATTTTTGCACATGGAAAATGATGCAAAGTCAATTATTTTTCCTTTTTTAGCACTTTTTAGATATTTTATGAGATATTTTTGTGCCTTGGGCTTTGCAAAGCCTCAAGGACAAGTTTAGATATTTTGATTAGGCCAAATAGGAGAGGAAGTTGAACCATGAGGTTTTCCTCACTTGAGCCTATTTATTCCACAAGCTCTCATTTGTAAACAAGGCTGAATTTGAGAAGGAGAAGCAATATATTGGTCATATGAGCTTTGGAGAAAATACTTGTGCTATGCTTTTGGATTGCCTCTTGAATGTTCTTGGATGGATGATGAAGGATTGCTGATGGATTCCATGACATGGTAGAATGGTATAGTGTTTCTTGCTTTGTTGTTGTCTTCTAGTTTTCATTCATGATACATGTTTCTTGCTTGCTATAGATCAGTAGAGATTAGGATTGAGATATGCCCATGGAGGCACCTCAAAATTCCTGAATCTTCATAGCCTTCATGTTTTCTTCTTCCTTAGTTGTATTAAAGAATTCTTAACTGCTCTTTAATAACTTGAGGATATTGTTGCTAGTTTCATTAATAGTTCTATGCATGTTGAGTAGGATGTATGGTGTGCCCTGCTTACCTATGACTGTCCATAGTTCCATTCATGAAGCTATCTCTTTGACTGATTAAGATTATCATTTTGTTTGAACCAAGGAGGCCTAGTCCCGATCTAGCCCTTTGCCTAAAACTATGCAAATCTTGTTGTTCAAAGTGCCCAATGACTTGAAGTATTGTGTTTAGGCATTTCGACATAGTGTTTTAAGTTGTTATTCCATCTTATGTGTTTTCCCCAAAGTCTGATAGCCATTTCCCAAAGTTAGAGGGTCTTATACTTCTATGCATGGCTTGAATGTTTGTTTCTATGTGTTGATTAGTTTATAGTTAGATTTTGCATGATTAAGGGTTTTCTTTACCATGTTTATGTTATCTATTGAACCAGTGATGCTTGAAACTCTTTGATGTTCACAAACTTGATGTCCATTTACTCCATTTTGCCCAAAGATCCTTTCTACCTTGAAATCAAATCGGCCCTTCAACAGCCTTACATCGTCATCTAATAGCTTTCTTGGCCTTTTGACCCCATAGCCCAGTTAATCTAACATCTTGTTACCTATTTCATATCTTTGATCAGTTTCATCCCTCACAACTTAAAAAACCAAAAATCAAAAACTTACTTCATAACTAGCCTAAAATCAGAATACAAATAAGCAAACACACAGATATCCCTTACACCTATAGAGAGAGCCCTCTCTGAGTCCAGGAAGGCTAGGTCCTTGGGCTCCAAAGCTTGGTTTGATGTTACATCGTCATTTGGCTCACCAATCGGCCAAATCATGGGACACTAACAAACCAAATGACAGGGAAACATCAAACCAACTTTGGAGCCCTAGGACCTAGCCTTCCTGGACTCAGAGAGGGCTCTCTCTATTATGAAAAGGATGTAAACTTGTTTGTTTTTTGTATATTTGATTTTAGGCTAGCTGTTTAGTATGTTTCTAGTTTGTTTTTTGTTTTTTAGGGGAAGTGATCAAAGGATAAATAGATAAAAAATTCTTCAGATCAACTGGGCTATGCGGTCAAAAAGGTCGAGACTATCTCAATGGTGGACAAGGTATTACTGTAGGGCCGATTTTGTCGAGGTTGTTAGGGTCTCGTGATTTGGCTGATTGGCAAGCCAAATGACAGTGTAACATCAAAACAATCTTTGGAGCCCAAGGACCTAGCATTCCTGGACTCAGAGAGGGCTCTCTCTATATGTGTAAGGGATATCTGTGTGTTTGCTTATTGTGTTATGATTTTAGGCTAGTTATGAAGTAGGTTTTTTTGTTTTGGTTTTTAGGTTGTGAGGGATGAAACTGATCAAAGATATACGATAGGTAAAAATATGTCAGATCAACTGGGCTATGGGGTCGAAAAGGTCAAGAAAGCTATTAGATGGTGATACACGGCTGTTTAACTGTCGATTTGATTCGAGGTAGAAAGGATCTTTGGGAAAAATGGAATAAAATGGACATCAAGTTTGGGAACAACAAAGGATTTCAAGCATAACTAGTTTAATAGCTGACATAAACATGGTAGGGTAAACCATTAATCATGAGAAATGTAACTATAAGCTAATCAACACATAGAAATAAAAATTCCAGCCATGCATAGAGATATATAACTCTCTAACTTTGGGAAATGGCTATCAGACTTTGGGGAAATACACTTAAGATAGAAAAAAAACTTAAAAAACTATGCTGGAACACCTAAACACAGTACTTCAAGTTATTGGGCACAGTACACAGTACTTCAATTTACAAAAATACTCAAAAAATACATCAGCAAAAGGTCCCCTGACTTGCCCGCAACTTTTGGCAGTCTTCCCGATGTCGAAACGAGGCTCATGATAGTTCGTTGGAAAGATCTGAGTGTCTAATTTCCAGAAAAAGTTGAATTTTCTCAATATGATGCATGGAAGTCCTCCAAAAATAGGCCTCTGTGTAAAAAACTAGAAAATATTGTTTGCTGATAGACCGGGCAGAGTGTAGAAAAAGCGAGCATATTTCACCATTTCGGGGGACCAAATGATCTTAAAATGTCCTGAAAATCGCTGAGTATGTGCTCCTAAAATTATGGCATCCAATGATACCATTCTCCTCCTTTTATGATCTTCTCAAACTGAAATGGCGAAGCCCATGAGTTTTGGCCAAAAACCCAAAAATGCCAAAAAACCAAAATATGTCGAAAATCGACCAAAATTAGTGAGCATGACCCTCAAGGGTTCTCGGAAAAATGTTGTGAAGCAGAGGCCAAAATATGAAGTCCTGATATGTCTTTCCTCACTTTCCATGCCGGGCGCTTCCCTTTAGCCTCCTTGAGCTTTTCTTGAGCAGCCTTCAACTTGCGCTGGGAAAACTGATTTAACTTTTTATAATGCCTCGTCATTCTCCTTTGAAGGTCTAAATCTCTATTTTCCTTCTCCAATTTCTTTTCCATGTGGTCATTTACGCTCTCAATCCATGTCTCCCTATTGTTCTCTATCTCCTGTTCAAACAATGCAGTGAGAAGAGTAGATTGGAGAAGGGCATTTTCTTCTTCTTTTTGCTTCTCAAGGGCCTTTTTAAGCCCCATGGTTCTTGGCCTCTTTCGCCTAGACTTATCTTCGCCTTCACTTTCATCAAAATCGCCCATGAGTTCTTCCAACCTTGCTTGGGCTTTGGAGGCCTCCTTCTTGTACTTAGTCGCCCATGTCTCATAAACAGCCATATGGACACTCATTTTCCTATTTTGGATTTGCAAAAATTGATTGAAATTCCTAGCTCTATGAAGATCATCCTTCAAAGCATCAATTTGGCCTTCTCTATGGATTAAGAGGTTTTCTAGAATCCGGGCCTCATTATCACTATCATCACTTTGGATTGGGATGATTTCGAAAGCACTCTATTGTTCATGACTGCCTTCTTCCTTACCCTTCCCTTTGCTTTGGGTGGCTATTCTAGTGCTCTTCCTTCTAGGAAAATCAATCATGGGCTTCTTTGGCAATTTTCCTTTACTCCGGAGGGCCCTTGTCACATTTGGAGTGATAACCCTAGGCACTCTCTTCTTTGCTGTCTGGGGCTTGGATTTTTTAGGAGAATATGGCATGGCCCCTTTACCTTTGTCACCTTGTTTCTCTTATTTTTGAGTTTGTTGTTCTTCTTGAAGAGCCTGTTGTTCCTGAGGAGGCTGTTGTGTATCATCTTTTGGCTACCCTTGCTCATCACTGTCATGCCCTTGTTCATCATCTTCATGCTGCTGCTCTGTCTCATAAGGCTACTGTGTGTCCTCTTTTGACTATTCTTGCTCATCACTATCATGCTGCCCTTGCTTCTCTGTCCCACCCTCACTGTGTTGTTGTGTGTCATCATAGGTATGTTGTTCACCCTCATCATGAGTCTGTTGTTCACCCTCATTACTGTCATGTTGTTGTTCAACACTTTCTTCCTCCTCCCCTTGCTGTTGTTCATCATGCTGCTGCCCTTCCTCATCAGTTTGTTGTTCTTCATGCTGCTGCCCTTCATCCTCTTCCTCATCATCATGATCATGCTCTTCTCCCTCTTCAGGCTCTTTTGCTTGTTCTGTAGTAAATTTGAGCTTTTTAGGAATAGGTCTGCTAGAAGAAGGTGAGGGATGATGAGTAGGAGATGTAGGGGATGTATGGACTGGAGGGACAGTGGAGAAATCTGGATGAGTGATGAAAACATCCCAAGAGACCTCTCTCTTTTCAAGTTGATGGAGAATGATGATTTTGATGAGAGAGTAATGGAAGAGACAGGCTATTTGCTGTGAAGGAGGCTTCTTCTGGACAGTGGAGGCCATTTTCTCAATGCTCTTGTGTAAGAGGAAAGGAAGATTTAGCAATCTGGCCCTAGTGAAATGCATGAGAAGTCGAATGTGATATGCAAAAATTCGGGAGAATCTTCCCTCACAAGTGAAGTACTTCATGATAATCTTCATAAGAGGGGCGTAGCTGGCTAAAAGATATGAGAAAGGGAAAATAGAAGGACATGATTCTCTGTGCTCAGGTTTTAGGAAGGGCTTGTAATCATCTGAGTCCAAATGGCTTTTCTTAAACCATTTCTCACCAATATAGGGGATTTTAGTAGCCTTGGAGATGGATCTTGGGGAGAATATGAAATCAAGGCCTGCCAACTGGAAATGCTTGTCTCTGAACCTCAAAGCGCAAAGATGTGTTAAAGGAGAGAAACTCTTCACATCTTGCACTCTTTGAAAAAAATCTAAACACCTGACATCACGGAAATTGAACAAGACTGATGGGTGTGCATTCACTTCTTCAGTGGAAATAGGTTCATATCTCTTATGCAATCCACTCCTACTATCCTGCATGGGAGGCATCTTGTTGTGGATGCTCTCTGCACAACCAAATTGCCTCAAAAGGATTTCAAGAATGTTTTTTCGAACAAAACTCTGTCTTCTTTGTAAATCACTGTTTTGATCAAGGCAAATTGGTTTCAAATGCTGTGTGAGATGCTTCTGTGATATTATGTCTCTTTTCCTCCCAAAACACTGCCCTTTCTCTGGGTATGCCAATCAACAAACAAATTTAAAAAAACAAGTACACTTTCAAGTGATTTCTGTGTTTGTGTAAGGGCACATGGCTCTAGGTGTTTTGAGGACAATAGGATAGCCTTGTATTTTAGACAAAGGAAAAACAAAACTCCTCCCAATCAAAACAACCTCCTTGTCTTCATTATTTTCTCACACAGATTTTAACAAACACCTCCAAACTGATTAAACTACTTTACTCATTTAAATTCTGCTTGATAGAGTAAAGGAGAAAACATTAGTTTTTTGCCCTTTTTTGCCACACAGAAGAGACCTTTGAAATGACAAAAACACTTATACCATGATAACTGTTGTTTGAAAATAGGCCCACTGTTTCATTTGTTCAAATACTGGGCTTCTGCCTTTAAACAGTGCCTCTACCTTTCATCATTGTTTTGAGGGCAGTTATTGGGGTTTTTACATTAATATAAATGCACCAATTTTACTATGCTCACCTTGGGAAAACAGTAACACAACAATTTCGAGTTTCCAACATAAAACACCTCTCCTTTAAAAAGCTCAAAATTGTGATTTACACCATGAATTTCATTCCTTTTTTCACCACTTAACAATTTTGAAAAGAGCAAGGAGGCACATAAAATACCTTTGAAAAAAATGATGGCATTGTTTGAGGATTTTGGACCATTTTCAAAACATTTCGGAGGCGTTTGGATCATCAACAAGTGCGTGGCACGTTGGTAAAGGAAAGTGTCGTGCAAAGGAGAGTTGCTGGGTCACTGTCAGGCAATCGTGACCGGCACCTACAGGCGTGTCATGCGACAGTTTACCCTTGTGGAAAAATTCTACCCGAACGCATTGCACAATCCTACAGGCGTGCTGCGCAGTCAAAAATCCTTGAAAACTCTGCAAACCTGCTTGAAATGCCTCTTAGGTCCAGCGAGCAGCTAGGAGGAGGTGTGATGTGCGTTTTTGAATTTCAAAATAACACTTGGAAATGGTCGCTACCTCCTTTTAAACATGGAAAAGTCAAAGTCCCTTTCACACTCGTTTGGTGAGGTTTTTGAAACCTTTGAAAATATTTTAACGACCCTTTTCACCAAACCCTCAACAAAAAAGTGGAGTTGGACCTTTGAAAAAGAAGCATAGCGAGGACTTTTGTTTATATGAAAAAGGCTTTGTTTAGGACTTTCAAAAATTTTCTAATGCATTTTCACTGTGATTTTTAAAACAAGAAAGTCTGCCACTGCTGTCTTTTTAATGACATTTTCAACATGGAAAATCTGCTCCAAAACATATCAATGACTGGTGAAACCGCTTTTGCCATTTTGCAAGGAGGTGATCTATCTCTTTAAAACTTGGTGACAATTTCTGTTCCTTATACTTACATCTGCTTGTTAGAGGTAACCTGTCTCAAATCCACCTAATGACTGTAGATGCATTCTCCAAATGATGCTTCTTTTTGACTGTGGGTGAAGCCTAGTTGTACCCATCTGAGCTTTATTGTCCTCTGTCTATCAAGAAGGGCACTCCTTCTAAAAAAATTTCCCCTACTCAAAATGTAACATCAAAGTACCTTTGACCTATTTTCATAAGGAAACTACCTTCATTTGTAATAGTGGCATGCATGTATTGCTTTTGAATGTTTGTTCCAGAACCTTTTGAAAAACAATTATCACCCTTTGGCTTGTGTCTAACCCAGTTGATTTCAACTATTTTTCAACTCTATTTTGTTTAAAGGAACAGAGACTAAATGTCAAGCCTGTTTATCAAGGAGATGAGATTTTTGTAGATTTTTAAGGAAATCACACCCCTTAGCAAAGTTTGTACACTTCTTGGCTCCAGACTGTCTTGAAAGCAAACTATGATAGGAGATAAGCCAGCCTTTTTGATAGTTATAGTACTCATGCTTTTCCTTTGTTTTTTACATGATTTCTCTCTTCAAAAGATTTCAACTGTATTCTGCTGCTCTTACCATTTGTATCTTACTCAGTCAAAACCCTGAAGTCAACTACTCCATTTGCCCTCTGCTTATAGATGAAGGAGGCCTATTTTGACAAATGTTTGGTTTCCTTTCAAAATCTGCCTCAACCAAATGAAGAATGTTTGATGAATCATACTGATAGTGGCTTCTCTTATACATGATGGTAGAAATTAGTTTGAGCCCAAGACTATTTGACTCTTTTGGCCATCTGTTTAACAATCTTTCTTCAATGATGATGAACTTGTTAGCTTCACATTGTAACTCGAATAGTAGTGAGCTCATGCAAATCATTTTTAAATCCCACTTCTTTGCCTCTGCCTTTAATCATCATTTTACTTTAGAAAACCTTATTTGTTGTCTCACTGTAACTAAAGTTTGTCCTTACAGTTAGTGAAAAGCTTAAAAATAGATTTTGTCCATTTGCCCTCTACTTATAGATAAAGGAGGCGCTCTCAACCCTCTGCTTATAGATGAAGGAGGTTTTTCAGTCATGTCATATTATCAGCCCTTTGACAGTGTTATTTTTCCTTTCACTGTTCTTTCAAGCTTTGACTGTGATCGCATGAGCTTAATGAAACAATTCTCTTCTCTGTAGCTGCATCCCAGGCTCAAGATCACATTGAGAAGCAGTTTTCTTCTCATGTGGAGCCAAATATTGTCTTCTGGGATGCTGGTATGCCTTTTTCCTTGAAAGATCCATTAAAACACTGTAAAAATAGCTAGAATTAGTTTGACTTATGGTCCATGTATTGCTGAGACTTGAGGGTGTATTAGTGGCGCGACCTAGGGCTGTAACCAACTTTATTTGCAGAATGGGAAGGTCTGTTTTGACTGGTCTATAGCAGGTAGAGGTTCTTTGGCTTTAGAGTGGTTTTCCAAGGGAGAAATGCCTAAAGTGCCACTACCTAACTTAGGGGAGACTTTTTGGACAGATTTAGATTGTTTCGTTGGAGCTGATGGGAAAACTAGTATGGCTAAGGCTAGATAGGACTTGATAATGAGGTTTCATTTCGTCATGGGCGGACTAAAAGGTAAGAGGGAAAAAAAGTTTATGGGTGTTTTCCAGCTGGCAAATTTGACAATTTTTAGATCATCTGCTAGACAACTTGGCTGTTACAACTAGTCATCACCAACAAGTGAAAAATACTGATGACTAACAGTGGCTCCATTTGGGGAGGGCAGTTCCTTTTCAGGAGGTGTCCAGAATTTTTGATCTTTGGCTTATGAAGACCAGTGCCTTACCCATTGGCGCAAATTTCATTCTTCCTTGATGCTATGTCTGAAAAATGACAGCATGATTAGCATCAATGATATTTCTACCTACCCCACTATCTTTCCTAACATTTTTTCTTCCTTTGGGTGCATTTGGACTAGCAACCTTTTGAAAATATAGATATATATATAATTTTTTTTTTGAAAAATGAACCTATCTAGTTCTATACTTATATCTGTCGGGAGTTCAGATTAAACTGATGAAATCCTTTGTTTCTCTACCTATGCTAGATCAACTGTCAAGGTTAAGCTGTTTGACAGGATTTTATTCTATAATCTACAACAAAAAATTGAAAAATGATCAAATCAGGATTAGACAGTCTGATTTTTCATGTACTTGTGGCACGAAAGACAAGATGCACACAAATATTATTTTGCATAAAATGAAAACTAGGAAAACAAGGCTAGGATACATAGTTTGTTTTTCATCCCTGCTTTCCTCTTTGGTTCTATTTTGAGCATGTGGAACCAGTATCTTTTCCTAATCTACTCTCTTTGATAAGTCAATCTTACACAATGTTGACCATCTTTTCCACTCACTAACTTATCAGCAAATAAATTTAAAACATGTTCATTTATGATTAGGCTAGATAACTGAACAAGACATTTGAGCACTAGTAGCGGCATTTAGACTTGCGCGCTTTCCGAATGACTATTTTTTGAACATGGGGCTTTACCATTACTTTTAGAAACTGCCCTATTTTTCTACTTTTTACTGTTTTTGTATTTTCTGCTTTTTCAATTTTTCTTCAAACAATCTAGAACTGAAAAGATGCTCACAAGGCTGAGCTTATTTTCCACTGCTGTCTATCTATCCTAATCTAATCTATACACAATAGACATTTATTTGGTGAACTCTCTTTTCCAATGTAACCAGTCAAGTAGATGATTACATGGGTGAATCTGGTTTAGTTCTTTCATGATGATGAAGTAATGAAAAGGCCACTTCCATTTGGCTTGTTTTCGGACAGTAGTGCTTAAGTTTTTTCTCATTCTTAGTAGCAACTTGTTCATGGTAGAACACACTTCTCCTTCTTTAAAGGTTTCTAGGGAAACAACAAAGGGGTCTTCTAATAGTAGCTGGCCTAGAGGATTTGAAAAATAGACCTCATTTAGGATTACTCCCTCATTTACTTGACTAACCTTGGGATTCTTTTGAGAAAGAACCCCTTCTCCCTCTTTATGATTATCTGATTTGGAAACTTTAGAAAGTAATGTTATGCTACCTTCAAGCAATCTTGGTACACCCTGATTTAGTGAGATGATTCCTATTTGTGAGCCATTATCCTGATGAGTAGGACTATTCTTTAGCACCAGGTCTTCTTGAGAAGAAATTTTAGTATCAACATCAGTCTGTTCTATACTTTTAGTATAAGAAAATGCATTAGTAGATAAATCAGCAGTAGAACACATATACATATATTCTTTACAAAAAGTTTTGGATGCTGGCTGTATGCTTAGGATTTCATTGGTTTCTTCTTTTGTTGAAAGGGGTGGTGTATTTATCTTTTTCTGGGTGGAACTATGCTATCTTTCTTCCTTTTGTGAATGCTCACAAGGATGAATGTCTTTTTGAGGAAGTATATCAACCTTAACAACAATTTTTTCTATTGTTTCTTTATGAGCAATTTCCTTAGTAGGTAAGGAAATAGTGGATAACATCTGATATTTTTCATTTTCAGTTAAAGAAGGAGGTATTTTCTGTTTTATTTGGATTGGCCAACAATTTCTTTCCATTTTTTGTGGAAGTTGATCTTGTGGCTGAATGTCCTCCTGTATTTTACAAGGAAAGGCAAATGGATTGTTATTTGTTTCAACCTTTTCAAAGAGCTCTTGTGGATCCTCGATTATTTTTTGATGGATTTCATCTAGGATCAACTCTTCTTGGTCATCTTGATGGTTAGTTTGGGTAAGAAAATTATGGATATCCTCTAAATAATCCTCAGGATGCCAATTTCCTAAGTTTTCATCAATGCTTACAAGGTGTTGTATGAGGTTTTCAGATTGATCACAACAATTTTCAGCCAATGATAGAGATGGACAATGCCCTATATAGTGTTTACAAAATACTTTTTGGAAATCCTTCAAAGAAAACAAGATGCCAGGTTCTAGGCCTTCATACCATTCTCTTGCCTTTCCTTATAATGTACCCATGAACATTTTCATGAGGCAGTCCTCATGCCATTCAACCTTTAACCTCCATACATGTATATGAAAATTGATGAGATGTAACAATGGGTTATCAACATTTTCATCTCAAAAGATAGGTAGGTTTTCTATCCAATTTACGTCTTTAGGCATTTTGTGTGGGAATCCAGGGATATGTTCTCTGCTCATCGGAGCATATCTCGCTTGTGTCCTTGGATCCATCTTTGTTAATCAGAAAGGATCACTGTGTCTTTTCAACCAGTCTAAAGTTCTCTACCAGTGGAGTCTTTTGGTCTAATGAAGGTTGTGGAGTCACCAAGTGGAGGATTTGAACTGTGTTGTCCACCATCAACATGATTGGGATTGCTTAATGCATTCCTAGGAGATTTTATAAGGACTAGTGGAGTAATAGGCCTACTAGAGGCTAGTGGAGTCTCCAAGTGGATTTTTAGTTTATTTTGAGGTATATGTGTATGGTCCACTACCAGTTCTGACAAAAACCAATCTAAGGGAGTTTTTGGGGTTTTTCTGAGTTTTTTATGTAGTTCTTAGGTTTGTAAGAGTGTCATACAGCTGGGTCATCATTTCGCTAGGATGGTGAGACAGCCAGACTTTACTATTCTAAGTTTGATTGAGATTTTGAGAGTTCCTAAGGGATACCTAGAATGTTTTGACTCAAAGTCCCACCGTGATTGCCATTATGTTAGTGAGCAGTGGGATAAGTTAGCTAGATAGTATTCTCAAAGGTCTCTAAATATTTTAGGGAAACTAAGTTTTTTTATCACTCAGAGTCCCACCGTGATCGCCATTATGTTAGTGAGCAGTGGGATAGGTTGATCGGATAGTAACCTAGAGTTTGAAAAAATAGTAAGGCCTATTGGAGGCTAGTGGAGTCGCCAGGTGGAACTTGGTTGTTTTGAGGTATATGTGTATGGTCCACCACCAATACTGACAAAAACCAATCTAAGGAAGTTTTGGGGTTTTTTGCGTTTTTATGTGCAGCCTAGTTTGTAAGAGTGTTCTAAACCTGATTCATCACTTTGCTAAGATGGTGAAACAGAGAGTTTACTCTAAATGATTCTATAGGCTTCTTGTCTATTTAAGTTTTGAAGACTAATGAATCTACAAGATTTTTCTAGACTGTCATGTACTCAGAAAGTCCCACCGTGATCGTCATTATGTTAGGGTCCCGTGATTTGGCTGATTGGCAAGCCAAATGACAGTGTAACATCAAACCAATCTTTGGAGCCCAAGGACCTAGCGTTCCTAGAGTCCAAGAGGGCTCTCTCTATATGTGTAAGGGATATCTGTGTGTTTTCTTATTGTGTTATGATTTTAGGCTAGTTATGAAGTAGGTTTTTTGGTTTTGGTTTTTAGGTTGTGAGGGATGAAACTGATCAAAGATATAAGATAGGTAAAAATATGTCAGATCAACTGGGCTATGGGGTCAAAAAGGTCAAGAAAGCTGTTAGATGGTGATACAAGGCTGTTGAAGGGCCGATTTTATTTGAGGTAGAAAGGATCTTTGGGCAAAATGGAATAAAATGGACATCAAGTTTGGGAACAACAAAGGATTTCAAGCATAACTAGTTTAATAGCTGACATAAACATGGTAGGGAAAACCATTAATCATGAGAAATGTAAATATAAGCTAATCAACACATAGAAATAAACATTCAAGCCATGCATAGAGATATATAACTCTCTAACTTTGGGAAATGGCTATCAGAATTTCGGGAAATACACTTAAGACATACAAACAACTTAAAACACTATGTCGGAATGCCTAAAAACAGTACTTCAAGTTATTGGGCACTTTGAAAACAAGATTGCATAGTCTTAGACAAAGGGCAAGATCAGAACAAGACCTCCTTGGTTCAACAAATGACAATCTAATCAGTCAAAGAGAAATTTCATGGATGGAGCTATGGCTAGCCATGAGTAAGCAGTGCATACCGTAAATCATACTTTATAGCATGCATAAAACCATGAATGAAATAAGCAACAATATTTAAGTTATTAAAGAGCAATCAAGAATTATTTAATGTGACTAAGAATGAAGAAAACATGGAAGCTATGAAGAAACAGGAAATTTGAGGTGCCTCCAAGGGCATGTCTCAAATTTTTTCTCTATTGTTCTATAGCAATAAAGAAACATGAATTTATGAATGAAAACTAGGAAACAAAACAAAAAGAGAGACACTATACCATTCTACCAAGTCATGGAATCCAACAACAATCCTCTTTCATCATCCAAGAACATCCAAGAGACTATCCAAAAGCATGAGACAAGTATTTCTTCCAAAGCTTATATGACCATATATTACTTCTATCATTAAGTTCAGCCTTGTTTACAAAGAAAACCTTTGGAATATATAGGCTCAAGTGAGGAAAACCTCTTAGTTCAATTTGCACTCTCATTGGCCTATCCAAAATATCTAATCTTGTCCTTGAGGCTTTGCAAAGCCCAAGGCACAAAATATCTCATAAAATATCTAACAAATGCTAAAAGAGGGAAATAAATTGACTTTTCATAACTTCTCTTGTGAAAAAATAGCTAAACACACATGAGGAAAAAGCAGTTTTTTAAGGTTCAATTTTTACAAAAATACTCAAAAAATACATAAGCAAAAGGTCCCTTGACTTGCCCGCAACTTTTGGCAGCCTTCCTGATGTCAAAACGAGGCTCATGATAGCTCGTTGGAAATATATGAGTGTCTAATTTCTAGAAAAACTTGAATTTTATCAACTTGATGCCTGGAAGTCCTCCAAAAATAGTCTTGTGTGTAAAAAACCAGAAAATAAGGTTTGCTGATAGACTGGGTAGAGTGTAGAAAAAGCGAGCATATTTCACCATTTAGGGGGAGAAAATGATCTTCAAATGTCCTAAAAATTGTTGAGTATGTTATCCTGAAATTATGGCATCCAATGATACCATTCTCCTCCTTTTATGATCCTCTCAAACTGAAATGGCGAAGCCCATGAGTTTTGGCCAAAAACCCAAAAATGCCAAAAAACCAAAATATGTCGAAAATCGCCCAAAATTGGTGAGCATGACCCTCAAGGGTTCTCAGCAAAATTTTGTGAAGTAGAGGCCAAAATCTGAAGTCCTGATATGTCTTTCCTCACTTTCCATGCCGGGCGCTTCCCTTTAGCCTCCTTGAGCTTTTCTTGAGCAACCTTCAACTTGCGCCAGGCAAATTGATTTAACTTTTTATAATGTCTCGTCATTCTCCTTTGAAGGTCTAAATTTCTGTTTGCCTTCTCCAATTTATTTTCCAAGTGGTCATTTACTCTCTCAAGCCATGCCTCCCTATTGTCCTCTATCTCCTATTCAAAAAATTCAGTGAGAGGAGTAGATTGGAGAAGGGCATTTTCCTCTTCTTTTTGCTTCTCAAGGGCCTTTTTAAGCCCCATGGTTCTTGGCCTCTTTCGCCTAGAATGATCTTTGCCTTCACTTTCATCAAACTCGCCCATGAGTTCTTCCAAACTTTCTTGGGCTTTGGAGGCCTCCTTCTTGTACTTAGTCGCCTGTGTCTCATAAACAGCCATATGGACACTCATTTGCCTATTTTGGATTTGCAAAAATTGATTGAAATTCCTAGCTCTATGAAGATCATCCTTCAAAGCATCAATTTGGCCTTCTCTATGGATGAAGAGGTTTTCTATAATCCGGGCCTCATTATCACTATCATCGCTTTGGATTGGGATGATGTCGAAAGCACTCTCTTGTTCATGTCTGCCTTCTTCCTTACCCTTCCCTTTGCTTTGGGTGGCTATTCTAGTGCTCTTCCTTCTAGGAAAATCAATCATGGGCTTCTTTGGAAATTTTCCTTTACTCCGGGGGGCCCTTGTCACATTTGGAGTGAAAACCCTAGGCACTCTCTTCTTTGTTGTCCGGGGCTTGGCCTTTTTATGAGAAGAGGGCATGGCCCCTTTACCTTTGTCGCCTTGTTTCTCTTCTTTTTGAGTTTGTTGTTCTTCTTGAAGAGTCTGTTGTTCCTGAGGAGGCTGCTGTGTATCATCTTTTGGTTGCCCTTGCTCATCACTGTCATGCCCTTGTTCATCATCTTCATGTTGCTGATCTGTCTCATAAGGCTGTTGTGTGTCCTCTTTTGACTGTTATTTCTCACCACTATCATGCCGCCCTTGCTGCTCTGTCTCACCCTCACTGTGTTGCTATGTGTCATCATAGGGTCGTTGTTCACCCTCATCATGATTCTGTTGTTCACCCTCATTAATTTCATGCTACTGTTCAGCACTTTATTCCTCCTCCCCTTGTTGTTGTTCATCATGTTGTTGCCCTTCATCATTAGTTTGGTGTTCTTCATGCTGCTGCCCTTCATCCTCTTCCTCATCATCATGATCATGCTCTTCTCCCTCTTCAGGCTCTTCTGCTTGTTTTGTAGTAAATTTGAGCTTTTTAGGAATAGGTCTGCTAGAAGAAGGCGAGGGATGATGAGTATGAGATGTAGGGGATGTATGGACTGGAGGGACAGTGGAGAAATCCGGATGAGTGATGAAAACATCCCAAGAGACCTCTCTCTTTTCAAGTTGATGAAGAATGATGATTTTTATGAGAGAGTGATGGAAGAGACAGGCTATTTGCTATGAAGGAGGCTTCTTCTGGACAGTGGAGGCCATTTTCTCAATGCTCTTGTGTAAGAAGAAAGGGAGATTTAGCAATCTGGCCCTAGTGAAATGCATCAGCAGTCGAATGTGATATGCATAAATTCGGGAGAATCTTCCCTCACAAGTGAAGTACTTCATGATAATCTTCATGAGAGTGGCATAGCTGGCTAAAAGATATGAGAAAGGGAAAATAGAAGGACATGATTCTCTATGCTCAGGTTTTGGGAAGGGCTTGTAATCATCTGAGTCCAAATGGCTTTGCTTAAACCATTTCTCACCAATATAGGGGATTTTAGTAGCCTTGGAGATGGATCTTGGGGAGAATTTGAAATCAAGGCCTACCAATTGGAAATGCTTGTCTCTGAACCTCAAAGCGCAAATATGTGTTAAAGGAAAGAAACTCTTCACCTCTTTCACCCTTTGACAGAAATATAAACACCCAACCTCATTGAAATTGAACAAGACTGAAGGGTGTGCATTCACTTCTTCAGTGGAAATAGGTTCATATCTCTTATGCAATCCACTCCTACTATCCTTCCTGGGAGGCATCTTGTTGTGGATGCTCTCTGCACAACCAAACTGCCTCAAAAGGATTTCAAGAATTTTTTTTCAAACAAAACTCTGTCTTCTTTGTAAATCACTTTTTTGATCAAGGCAAATTGGTTTCAAATGCTGTGTGAGATTCTTAGGTGATATTAGGTCTCTGTTCCTCCCAAAACACTGCCCTTTCTCTTGGTATGCCAATCAACAAACAAATTTAAAAAAACAAGTACACAGTCAAGTGATTTCTGTGTTTGTGTAAGGGCACATGGCTCTAAGTGTTTTGAGGACAACAAGACAACCTTGTATTTTAGACAAAGGCAAAACAAAACTCCTCCCAATCAAAACAACCTCCTTGTCTTCACTGTTTTCTCACACAGATTTTGACAAACACCTCCAAACTGATTAAACTGCTTTACTCATTTAAAGTCTGCTTGATAGAGTAAAGGAGAAAACACTGGTTTTTTGCCCTTTTTTACCACATAGAAGAGACCTTTGAAATGACAAAAACACTTATACCATGATCACTGTTATTTGAAAATAGGCCCACTGTTTTATTTGTTCAAATACTGGGCTTCTACCTTTAAATAGTGCCTCTACCTTTCATCATTGTTTTGAGGGCAGTTATTGGGCTTTTTACATCAATAGAAACACACCAATTTTACTATGCTCACCTTGGGAAAACAGTAACACAGCAATTTCGAGTTTCCAACATAAAACACCTCTCCTTTAAAAAGCTCAAAACTGTGATGTACACGATGAATTTCATTCCTTTTTTCACCACTTAAAATTTTTTAAAAGAGCAAGGAGGCACAGAAAATACCTTTGAAAATGATGATGGCGTTGTTTGAGGATTTTGGACCATTTTCAAAACATTTCAGAGGCGTTTGGATCATCAACAAGTGCGTGGCACGTTAGTAAAGGAAAGCGTCACACAAAGGAGAGCTATCGGGTCACTGTCGGGCGGTCGTGACCAGCACCTACAGGCGCGCCGCGCGACAGTGTACCCCTGTGGAAAAATTTCGCCCAAACGTGCCGTGCAATCCTACAGACGTGCCGCGTGGTCAAAAACCCTTGAAAACTCTGCAAACCTGCTTGAAATGCATCTTAGGTTGAGCGAGAAGCTAGGAGGAGGTGTGATGTACTTTTTGGAATTTCAAAATAACACTTGGCAATGGTCGCTACCTCCTTTTAAACATGGAAAAGTCAAAGTCCCTTTCACACTCATTTGGTGAGGTTTTTGAAACCTTTGAAAATATTTTAACGACCCTTTGCACCAAACCCTCAACAAAAAAGTGGAGTTGGACCTTTGAAAAAGAAGCATAGTGAGGACTTTTGTTTATATGAAAAAGGCTTTGTTTAGGACTTTCAAAACTTTTCTACTGCATTTTCACTGTGCTTTTTAAAACAAGAAAGTCTACCACTGCTGTCTTTTTAATGACATTTTCAACATGGAAAATCCGCTCCAAAACATATCAATGACTGGTGAAACCTCTTTTGCCATTTTGCAAGGAGGTGATCTATCTCTTTAAAACTTGATGACAGTTTATGTTCCTTATACTTACATCTGCTTGTTAAGGGTAACCTGTCTCAAATCCACCTAGTGATTGTAGATGCATTCTTCAAATGATGCTTCTTTTTTACTGTGGGTGAAGCCTAGTTGTACCCATCTGAGCTTTACTGTCCTCTGTCTATCAAGAAGGGCACTCCAAAAAAAAATTCCCCTACTCAAAATGTAACAGCAAAGTACCTTTGACCTATTTTCATAAGGAAACTGCCTTCATTTGTAACAGTGGCATGCAGGTATTTCTTTTGAATGTTTGTTCCAGAACCTTTTGAAAAAAAATTATCACCCTTTATCTTGTGTTTAACCTAGCTGATTTCAACTATTTTTCAACTATGTTTTGTTTAAAGGAACAGAGACTAAATGTCAAGCTTGTTTATCAAGGAGATAATATTTTTGTAGCTTTTTAAGGAAATCACACCCCTTAGCAAAGTTTGTACACTTCTTGGCTCCAAACTGTCTTGAAAGAAAACTCTGATAGGAGATAAGCCAGCCTTTTTTATAGTTATAGTACTCATGCTTTTCCTTTGTTTTTTACATGATTTCCCTATTCAGAAGCTTTCAACTGTATTCTGCTGCTCTTACCATTTGTATCTTACTCAGTCAAAACCCTGAAGTCAACTACTCCATTTTCCCTCTACTTATAGATGGAGGCCTATTTTGACAAATGTCTGGTTTCCTTTCAAACTCTGCCTCAACCAGATGAAGAATGTTTGATGAATCATACTGATAGTGGCTTCTCTTATACATGATGGTAGGAATTAGTTTGAGCCCAAGACTATTTGACTCAATTGGCCATCTATTTAACAATATTTCTTCAATGATGATGAACCTCTTATCTTCACATTGTAACTCGAATAGTAGTGAACTCATGCAAATCATTTTTAAAGCCCACTGCTTTGCCTCTGCCTTTAATCATCATTTTACTTCAGAAAACCTTAGTTTCTGTCTCACTGTAACCAAAGTTTGTCCTTACAGTTAGTGAAAAGCTTAAAAACAAATTTTGTTCATTTTCCCTCTTCTTATAGATGAAGGAGGCGCTCTCAACCCTCTGCTTATAGATGAAGGAGGTTTTTCAGTCATGTCATATTATCATCCCTTTGACAGTGTTATTTTTCCTTTCACTGATCTTTCAGGTTTTGACTGTGATCGCAGGAGCTTAATGAAACAATTCTCTACTCTGTAGCTACATCCCAGGCTCAAGATCACATTGAGAAGCAGTTGTCTTCTCATTTGGAGAAAAATATTTTTTTCTGGGATGCTGTTTTGCCTATGTCCTTGAAAGATCCATTAAAACACTATAAAAACACCTAGAATCAGTTTGACTTATGGTCCATGTATTGCTGAGACTTGAGGGTGTATTAGTGGCGTGACCTAGGGCTGTAACCAATTTTATTTGCAGAATGGGAAGGTCTATTATGACTGGTCTATAGCAGGTAGAGGTTCTTTGGCTTTAGAGTGGTTTGGCAAGGGATAAATGCCTAAAGCGCCACTACCTAACTTAGGGGAGACTTTTTGGACAGATTTAGATTGTTTTGTTGGAGCTGATGGGAAAACTAGTATGGCTGAGGCTAGATAGGACTTGATAATGAGGTTTCATCTCGTCATGGGCAGACTGAAAGGTAAGAGGGAAAAAAAAATTTATGGGTGTTTTCCAGTTGGCAAATTTGATAATTTTTAGTTCAGCTGCTAGAAAACTTGGCTGTTACAACTAGTCATCACCAACAAGTGAAAAATACTGATGACTAACAAAGGTAAATGGATTATTTGGGTGAAAGTGAAATGATATGGACATTAAGTTTGTGAAGGACAAAGAGATTTTAAGCACAAATAGTTAAACAAAAAACATTCATGTGTTAGGGCTAACCTTTAATCACTATAAATAAAACTCAAACTGATAGATGCAGAAAATAAACAATCAGGCGATGCATAGAAGTATACGACCCTCTAACTTTGGAAAATTCACCTTCAGAATTTTGGGAAAACAAATAATATAGAAAAACAACTCAATCTATGAAGAGGGAACTCCTAAACATCATATTTTGAGCTATTGGGAACTTTGAAATAAGACTGCAAAGCATGGGCAAAAGGCAAGATCGAAACAAGACCTCTTTGACTTAACTAAGACAACCAATAATTCAGAGAAAGATTTCAGTGATGGAGTTTTGATTAGCTATGAGTAAGCAGGACATACCGTGAATCATACTAGACAACATACAGAATAACCATTAATGAAATTGATAACTAGTTCTTAGGGTACCAAAGAGCAATTAAGAATTCTTTGACATAACCAAGAAAGATGAAAACATAGAAGTTGTAATGAATCAGGAAACTTGAGGTGCCTCCATGGGAATATCTCAAATCTATTCTTTACTGACCTACAACAAGCAATAAGCATGAAAACATGTATGATAAAATAATAAAACATAACAGATAAGGGACACAATACCATTCACCAAGCCATGGAATCCTACATACAATCCTCCTCCACCATCAAAGTCAAGCAAGAGATCATCCACCTCATGAGACAAAATATTTCTTCAAAGCTTGTAATGCTATGTATTGCTCTATAACATCAAGTTCAGCCTCTAGTTACAATGAATTCTCTTGGATTATATAGGCCAAAGAGAAAGAAACCCTCCTAGAGCATCTAGAAGGCCATTGGCCTAATACAAATATTTGATTTTGTCCTTGAGGCTTTGTAAAGCCCAAGGCACAAAATATCTTCAAAAATATATTTTTAAGCTAATAATAGAAATAAAATTGACTTTTAATCTCTGACATGGAGTTAAAAATAGCTAAACGTACATTTGGATGGTCATATTCAGAAAATTTCTTTTTTAGCCAAAGTGCTACAGGAGCGTAGCAGCAGAAAGAATCATGTTTTGCAGACAACTTTTGAGGGACTTTACGATGTCTAAATGAGGCCTATGATAGCTCGTTGGAAAGACCTGGATGTCTATTTTCTAGAAATAATTGATTTTTCTCAAACTGATCCATGTAAGTCTGTCAAAAAGTGGACTGAGTGAAAAAAACCCAGGAGGGTCTCATCTGCTGATATGTGACGCAGAAAGGTGAATTTTGACAGATGTTTTCCTCTTTGGGGGACCAAAACACCTTCTTTGGATATGAAAATTTGTGAGTAGATGCCCCCAAATTTAATAAATCCAAAAAAATTAATTTCATGAGCTGAGGATGCTCCTAGCAAGCATGGCAGCGCTTAGAAAAATGTGCAATTACAGCCAAAAAACACAAAAAACAAGATCATGTCAAAATTTGCTCAATTTTGGTGAGCAAGCCCCTTATGGGTTCTTAGAAGCATGCAAGGAAGATGAAGCCAATATTTCAAGCCTAGATATGTCTTTTTCCCCTTTTTTCACCGAGAGCCTCCTTCAGGCAATTTTGAGCCTTTCTTGAGCAACTTTGAGTTTTCTTCGGGCAAATTGATTCAATTTCTTGTAGTGCCTAGTCATCTTCCTTTGAAAACCCAAGTATTTGTTTGCTTTGTCTAATTTATCCTCCAAATTCTTGTTCGCTCTTACAAGCCATGATTCTTTATCATTTTCTATCTCTTGGGCAAGCAATTGTGTGAGAGGATAAGATCGAACAAGGGTTGCTTCTTCTTCCTTCTGTTTCTTCAAATATTTCCTAAGACCCATAGTCTTAGGCCTTTTTCTTACTGGCTACTCTTCTTCCTCAATATCATCAAATTTTCCCATATACTCTTCAAGATTGACTTGTGCTTTTTATGCTTTCCTTTGGTATTTGAATGCTCGGGCCTCATAAATTGCCATGTGCCCACTCATTTGTTTATTTTTCATTTGTAGAAAATGTATGAGGTCCTTTGACCTTTCTAGATCAATTTCTAAATCATGGATTTGGGCTTCTTTGTTTTGAAAAAGTGACTCAAGAATTCTAGCTTCATCATCTTCAACATCACTATCTATTTGTATGATGTCAAACTCTCTTTCTTTTTCATGAATACTCTCATGTTGCTCAACTTTTTCTTTGCCCTTGCTTTGGATAGACTTCTTTGCTCTTTTTCTCTTTGGAAATTCAACAATACTCTTCTTAGGCAGTTTGCCTCTACTCCTTAGCGTCCTAGTGACATTACTAGTCACTTCTAGAGTGATTTTCTTCTTTGCAGATTTGGTGTTTTTAGCCTTTGGTGCTTTTGAGGAATGAATCATGGCCCCTTTCCTAGGAGAGGCAGCAAGCACATGTTCTTGGCTGTGTTGAGGAGAAGAGAGAGGAGGTTTTATCACTATCACTTGTTCAACTTGATCCTTTACACTGCTCCCTCCATCATCACTTGCTTTGCTGCCATGTTCACTATTTTCCTCATTGTTTTGAGTTTGTTTAGGGCTGCCAGCTTCATCATCCTTTTCTACTACTTGACTATCTTCACTGTCTGTTTGTGGGATACCTTGTTTACCCTCATCACTGTCTTGAATTTGTTGAGGGTTGCCTTCATTATGACTGTCTTCTTTGTCATTTTGCATGCTGACATTATCTTCACTATTTTCCTTAGAATTTGTGTGTGGGCTGCCACGATGGTCACTACTTTGCTGGGAGGCACTTTTTTCACTATTCCTTTGATTGGTTTCATGACTTTGTTGAGGACTGTGGTGTTCCTCATCACTGGTTTGAACATATTCCCTTTGCTCTTCATCATCACTGGTTTGAACATATTCCCTTTGCTCTTCATCATCACTACCCTGCTGCTCTTCAGTTTGTTTTTCATCCTAACTAGATGGATGCTCTTCAGTTTGTTCTTCATCATCACTAGCTGTGGGTGGACTGTCCCCATGCTCATTTTCACTGCTTTTCTTAGGGATGCTTTGTTCTTCATCTTCGCTACTTTGCTGAGTGCCACCGACTTCCTTATCCTTTGGTGAGCTTTCTTCACCATCACTAGTATACTCATGGCTAGTGTTCTGTGGTCTATCACTTGGTTCATGCTCACTACTTTGCTTAGTATCACTATGTTCCTCATCATCACTAACTCCATGTCTGCTTTCATAAGACTGCTCTTTTTCACTATCAATCATAGGAGATTCTTGCTTTTAAGGAGTAGTTTGACTCGATGAAGGAGATACATAGTGAGTGGAGGGTGAGGAGGACATATGAGATGGGCCATGAGATGAAGAGGCAGTAGTAAAGTCCGGATGAGAAATGAAAGTCTCCCAAGAAACTCCTTTCTTTTCAAGCTGGTGAAGGATGATGATTTTGATGAGAGAATGATGGAAAATACTAGCTTTTTGCTGAGCAGGAGGTCTATTTTGGACAAGGGAGGACATCTTGTCTATTCTTTTACAGAGGAAGAAAGGGAGATTTAGCAACTAATTTCTTGTGAAATGCATGAGGAGCCTGATGTGATAGGAATAAATTCGGGAATATCTCCCTTCACATGTGAAATACTTCATGATAACTCTCATGAGGGGGGCATAGCTACTCAATAAGTGAGAAAAAGGAAATATAGCTTGGCAAGCATCTTGATGGTCTAGTTTTAGGAAGGGTTTGTAGTGGTCTAGGTCCAAGTAGGCTTGTTTGAACCATTTCTCACCGAGAGAGGGAATCTTGGTGGCCCTTGACACTGACCTAGAAGTGATAAAAAAATCAAGACCTGCTAGGTGGACATGTTTTCCTTGCAGCCTCAGGGCGAACAGCTGTGTTATGGGAGGGTGATTGGTGACCTCTTGGACTTTTTGGCAAAAATCAAGGCACCCTACCTCATGAAAGTTGAAAATAACTGAAGGGGAGTCATTTATTTCTTGAGTTGTAAAAGGCTCAAACCTTTTGTGAAAACCACCCTTGCTGACCTTCTTTGGAGGCATAGTTTTGTTTAGGCTTTCCTTCACTCTCTTATCAAAACATGTCTTTCAAATGAAAAAAATAGAACTCTTCTTTAAGCACTATTTTTCTCTTTTAAAAAATATGTTTGGCTTCTTAATCAAAACAAGCCTTTCAACTGATAATAATCCCTTTCTCAAAAATTGGGTTTTTCTCCTTACTCAACAAATAGGCCTTTTGCAACCAGACAATAGGCCCTTTCTCCTCAATCATTGTCTTGTTGTCTCTTAGTGAACATGGTGGCTTTAAGAATAAACTATGTTTTTGCCTTCATTGGATTGTGTCTTTTTCTTAACAAAATTGATTCTTAACACGTCTCAAAATCAAAAAATTAAGCGAGGAAAACAAGGAATACCTCTTGAAAATGTATTGGTTGCTTTGGAGATAAATTTATTGTGCAAAAAATATAATCTGTGGTGAATTGGAGGTCTTTTGAGCAGTGCTATTCTCCTATGCACAGGCGCGTAGCACCTGCACGCGGCTGTGGTGTTTTCGAGTCGGGCACTGGGCGCCCTCTGAATTTCGAGCCGACGAAGATCACAGGCGCATCGCACGATGCTGCAGGCGCGTTGCGTCATGTGTAAAACGCTTCGGAGAGATGCTACAGGTGCGTCGCGTCTTAAAATTTTTGCAAACTGCTTGCCCAGGGTTCGAAAAAATGTTTTTATTCTATCTGTTTTCACAATAGGAAGTGAGCTTCTACTTTAAGAGCTTCTATAGTTCCTTTTTTAAATACTTTGAATGCTTTTTCCCTCCTTTTGGTGATTTCTCATTTTTTGCCTTTGCCTTTGTATTGAAACAAAATGACTTTGTCCTTTTGAAACACCTTGTCTTTGAAAACTCCATTTGACATGAAAGAGGCCTTTTAGAAACACCATCTGGGTGCTCTATGTATACCTTAGGCTTCAACCTCTTACATTTTTTTAAGGACATGTCTCTATTTTGTAAATGAGGAATGTTTTTAAACAAACTAGCTGTGTAACTTCTCTTCTTTATCATTTGAAAAATTTCCCTTTAAACAGAACCTTGCCCAACCCTTTTTATCAATTGAAGAATTTTCTCCTCAACATTTTACCCTTGTAATTGTCATCTGATGGAGGTACTAAGCACAAGACTGCTTGTTTTCTCTGTTGCTTTTTAAATAGACCATTTAGGGGTATCTATATCATATTTTTCACTTGTCACTCTTGAATATCCTCAAACAACTGTGTGCCCTCTGCTTATTACTGAAGGAGGCACTTTCAACATACCAAATTCTACGCCCTATGCCTGTTCTAATTTTAAGACATGACCTCTTGCAAAACTCACTGTGAAAACCAAGAGCAGGTAATGCATTTCCAACTGATAAATGTTTACTGTGCCTATATTGGAAATAACATCTTCTTGGTATTGGCTTTTAGCTCTTTTTATGATGAAGTTGTCCTTGAATGTTTTTAGAAGCTAGGCTAAAGTAGGACAAAAAGGCAGTTGTTCCTTTTACACCTTTCATTATGATGCCTAGTCTGCTAGAGGCCTTTTGCCAAAAGACTGTCACTCTTGGTTTTATGAGACTGATTTTGAGAGCTGGCCCATAATTTTGGGAACGAATTCCATTGTAATTGACCTGAAGCACTGGAGGCAGTATTTTTCTAACTTTTGTACTCCTTTTTTGTCCTGATGGAGGTTTTTTGACATTCTTGGTGTTTTGGCTTGCAGGGATGAATTCTGTGTTAGAAAATTAAATATTATAGAGCAATGCAACACATAAAATATGCGGAAAAATACAAGCACACAAAAAACATAAAACCAGAGAGACACAAATATACGTGGTTCACCCAATTTGGGCTACGTCCACCCTGAACAGCCAATCATTCCTTTCTATTATCCAACAAAAATGAAGAGACAAAACCTACAACAGATCCGTTGTAATATCCTTTTTTCTCTCTCACAGTCTCCCTCTATGTTTCTCGCTTTGAGAATACACACATAATGCACAGCCGCAATACAATGCCCTCATAAAAGCGAGGGGTTGCCTTCTAGGGCAAAAAACCCTAATCTAAACATAACTTCTACCGTCAGATCATTTGCCTAATGAACGACCCAGATTGACTAGAAATTACTATACCCCTAGACCCCCCACGGCAGCAATTAATTACGGGCGGCGTTGCCGCCCCTTTTAAGGTATAGGGGTCCAATGCTGTGATACAAAGTAAACAGGATAATCAGGCTCCACACCCAACAATCTCCCACTTGAAGACTGATTGTAGAAACTCCATCGCTGCTTCATTTGCTGGACAATGACTCCTCTTTGGACCTAGCTATTCCTCATTTTCATCTTCATCCTTGAAGACCAATTGAAACTGAGCACATTCTCAGTTTCTCCCTGGTTACAAATTTTGTTAGCATATCTGCAGGATTCTGGCTAGTGTGTATCTTTTCCAGCTTCAACTCTCCATCTTCCAATACTGACCGTATGAAATGGTACTTGAGATGTATGTGCTTAGTCCTGGAATGAAATGCTGAGTTCTTTGCAAGATGAATAGCACTTTGGCTATCACTGTATAGTGTGCCCATATCATGCTTCTTACCCAATTCATCCATAAACCTTTGTAACCAAATCATTTCTTTACTAGCCTCTGTAGCAGCAACATACTCTGCTTCTGTTTTTGAAAGTGCAACAACACTTTGGATTTTTGAAACCCAACTGACAGCTATTCCACCTACAGTAAATACATATCCTGTAGTGCTCCTCCTGTTATCTCTGTCACCTGCCATATCTGCATCAACATATCCCTGTAGAGTAATGTTTGAACCACCAAAGCATAATGCTTGATTTGTGGTACCTCTCAAATATCTGAGAATCCATTTTACTGCCATCCAATGTTCTTTTCCTGGATTGTTCATATACCTGCTTACAACTCCCACTGCATGTGCAATATCAGGCCTTGTGCAGACCATTGCATACATTAAGCTTCCAACTGCTGAGGCATATGGAACTTTAGACATATAATCAATGTCTTCTTGGGTCTTTGGGCACATCTCCTTACTAAGTTTGAAATGGCTAGCAAAAGGTGTACTAACTGGTTTTGCATTCTGCATATTAAATCTTTTCAACACCTTTTCTATGTACTCATTCCGAGACAGTGTTAATTTGCAATTTTTCCTGTCTCTAGTTATCCTCATACCAAGGATTTGTTTTGCAGCTCCCAAATCCTTCATTGCAAATGAATTTGCCAATTTTCTTTTGAGCACATTTATTTCCTGCATGTTAGATCCTGCAACAAGCATGTCATCTACATACAATAACAATATAATATAGTCGCCATCATTTTTCCTTTTTAGATAAACACAATGATTAGAGTGACATCTAGTATAACCTTGTTCAGACATAAACTTGTCAAATTTTAGATACCACTGCCTTGGAGCCTGTTTTAAGCCATACAAGCTCTTCTTTAACCTGCATACCAATTTTTCTTTCCCTTTTACCTCATATCCTTCTAGTTGCTGCATGTATATCTCTTCCTCCAAATCTCCATGGAGAAATGTTGTCTTTACATCTAACTGTTCAAGATGTAAATCTTCCGCTGAATCTCGACGATAGATAGTTCTAATTGGGATTCATCCAATAAATGTGATAGTGCTTCATCAAAATCAATACCTTTCTTTTGTGCAAACCCCTTCACCACAAGTCTAGCTTTGTACCTCTGTTTTCCTCCATCTTCTTCCTTCAGCCTGTAAACCCATTTATTATGAAATGTAGTTTTACCTGCAGGCAACTTGACTAAGTCCCAAGTCTGGTTATGCATTAAGGAGTCCATCTCTTCTTCCATGGCTAGCTCCCACTTCTTCCTGCTTTCAACCTGCATTGCTTCTTCATAACATTCAGGTTCACCAGAACCAGTCAACAATAAATAATATAATGAAGGAGAGTATCATTCAAGGGGTCTACTTATCCTAGTAGATCTTTTAACACCACTTTTAGGTGTTTGAGGTGCCTGTTGTTGTTGTGGTGGTTGTTGCTGCTGTGGTTGTTGATTATTATTATTTTCAGGAACCTTTACTTTTTCAGTTATCTCATCAAGAACCATGTATTCCTTGCTTTCTTTTTCCTGTTTCTTTTCCTGCAACTGATTCTTATTCAAGACCTTTTCATTGAATATTACATCTCTTCTCCTAATGATTTTGTGATTTTCATAATCATATAAGCGATAACCAAAATCATTAGCACCATATCCAATAAAGGTACATTTCTTTGATTTTTCCTCAAGCTTTGTTCTGTTTTCTTTATTAATATGGACAAAGGCCTCATAACCAAAAGGCTTTAAAAAAGAGTAGTTTACCTTTTTACCTGTCCATGCTTCCTCTGGAATACCACCATCCAAGGAACTTGAAGGCCCTCTATTTATTAGATAAACAACAGTATCTACAACATCTGCCCAAAATTGTAAAGGCAATCCCGCATGCAATCTCATGCACCTTGCACACTCCATGATTGTTCTGTTCATTCTTTCTGACACACCATTTTCTTGTGGTGTTCTTGGAACTGTCTTCTATCTGCGAATTCCATGCTCTGAACAATACTTATCAAATTATTTGCCACAATATTCACCTCCATTTTCTGATCTGAGACACTTCAACTTCTTTGCTGTCTCAATCTCAACCAAAGCTTTCCATTTCTTGAAAGTATCAAATACATCAGATTTATTCTGAATACAATAAATCCATGTTTTTCTAGTTGCATCATCAATAAAAGTAACACAATAACAAGAGCCACCGAGAGATGATACCTGAGCAGGTCCCCATACATCTGTATGCACAAGCTCCAATTTTTCGCTCTTCTTTTCTTTCCCAACTCTGAGAAATCTGACTCTCTTTTGTTTTCCATAAATGAAATTCTCACAAAAATCCAAATCAACATTCTTCAAACCTGGAAACAAATTTCTTGAGTGAAGAATTTTCATCTCCTTCTCACTCATGTGTCCGAGCCTATGATGCCATAATGCTGCATCTGCTCCTTTGGAAGTTAAAGCATTAACAGAGTTAGAAATACCATTGCATAAATACAATGTACCAACCTTTTCGCCTTTTGCTATTACCAAGGCTCCTTTGGTGACCTTCCAAGTTTTATCCGTGAAAGTTGTCACACAACCTTCACCGCCTAACTGCCCTGTTGAAATCAGATTTTTCTTCAGATCTGGAACATGCCTTACCTCCTTTAGTAGCCATTGGTTTCCATTCTGTTGTTTTACAAGAACTTTACCCATTCCAACAATTTTACAGGGTTTATCATCACCCAAACAAACTTGTCCAAAATCTTCTTGAACGTAGTCATGAAAATATTTCTTATCAGGTGTGGCATGGAATGAAGCCCCTAAATCTACAACCCAAGAATCAGTAACATTTTTGAAAGAAAGAATCAAAGCATCTTGTAACACATCACCTGTCACATTTGCTTCATGATTTTTTTCTTGCTGTGTGTCTCCTTCTTTTCCCTTCCGAGATCTACAGTCTTTCTTTAGGTGTCCTTTCTTTCCGCAATTCCAACACACTATCCCCGATCTGGACTTGGATCTGCCTTTCCTTGATTTACTGTGATATCCCGAGCTCTTTCCTCTTTCCATTCTTCTTCCCCTAGACTCTGCACTCAAAGCATTACCTGATGTCTCACCAGAGCTTTTCCGTCGCATTTCCTTGCTAAGGATAGCCCCAACAACATCATCAAACTTTAAATTACTAGATCCAGAGACAGAGTTACTAATGGCCATTACTAAACCATTCCAACTCTCTGGCAATGAGCACAGGAATAATAGAGCTCTAACTTCATCATTAAAGTTTACCCCTACAGAACTTAACTGACTGGTAACTGTATTAAAATCATTTAAATGGTCTGCAACAGATCCACCTTCCGACATCTTCATATTAAATAGTCGTTTCATAATAAATACCTTGTTTGAGGCTGAGGGTTTTTCATATAGTTTCGCCAACGTCTGCATCAAACCCTCTGTTGTTGTTTCCTTCAAAATATTGAAGGCGACTGATGCTGCAAGACACAACCGTACTGTTCTGAGTGCCTTTCTATCAAGAATGTTCCATTCCGCGTCTGTCATGGCCGCTGGCTTCTTTTTTTTTCTACTCAATGGTAGGTATAGATCTTTCTAATACAGATAATCTTCCACAGCGGGAAGTTTTGGCCGTTAAATTTCTCGACCCTAAACTTATCATCGTCCGCCATTGCTCCCACTTGAACTAGGAACCCTTCTTTCCTGTGAGTTTATCAGCCAAATATACCTTCGGCTCTGATACCAGTTGTTAGAAAATTAAATATTACAGAGAAATGCAACACATAAAATATGCGGAAAAATACAAGCACACAAAACACATAAAACCAGAGAGATACAGATATACGTGGTTCACCCAGTTTGGGCTACGTCCACCTCGAACAGCCAGTCCTTCCTTTCTATTATCTAGCAAAAATGAAGAGACAAAACCTACAGCAAATACACTGTAATATCCTCTATTCTCTCTCATAGTCTCCCTCTCTATTTCTAGCTTCGAGAATACACACATAATGCACAGCCGCAATACAATGCCCTCATAAAAGCGAGGGGTTGCCTTCTAGGGAAAAAAAACCTAATCTAAACATAACTTCTACTGACAGATCATTTGCCTAATGAACGACCCAAATTCACTAGAAATTACTATACCCCTGGACCCCCCACGGCAGCAATTAATTACGGGTGGCGTTGCCGCCCCTTTTAAGGTATAGTGGTCTAATGCTGTGATATAAAGTAAACAGGATAATCAGGCTCAACACCCAACATCCGGTATGTCTTCTTCTCTCTAAACTCTGTATTTCCCTTAGTCTTTATAATATTCAACTATTATTTTTACTTGGATTTGTTCCTTGAAATGTTCCCTTGCCCCAAACTGATTTGTGCCATTGACACTTAGCACCCTTGCAGAGATGTATTGATGAAATGACTTTGATCATTGAAAACCTTTGCTGATATAACATGATGATAATGCTTGAAAGTTCACTTGATCATATTTCTTCAAGGAAACTCTTTATCTTTCTTGATTTGAACACTTTTTAGCTCTGCCTAAAAGAGACAAAGAAATATTTAGTGGTGTGTGACCTAAGGGTAGACCAGGGTTTTGTTTGTTGGGTGAGAAGAGAATGATGGTTGACATGATGATGACAAATAGGGTTTTGGCTTAAAACAATCTTAACAAGGAGTTTTCCCTAAAATACCACCACCTAGACCTACAAATTTTGTCACAACTATTGAATGGCTTCTTAGGCATCAGTGGATTATCACATGACAAGATGATTAGGGATTGAGGGGTAGTCACTTTGTTAAATGTTGAACAGTGGGTTGTATAAGATTGTTAAATGATGGCTAGCAGAGGTATAAGATTTATGATAGTTATGGACATGGAGACGTTGTTGTAATGAGATAGGTTTAGAAAAATGAAGGGTTTTTCTCATTATAGGCTTAAGGAGAGGAGTAGGAAAACAAAAATTTGTTTGAGGTGTTTTCTAGATGAAAACTTGATAGATTGAGATTAGTTTCTAGAAAACTCAGCCAAGAAATCTAGTCATCAAAACAGGTAAAAATACTGATGACTAACACCACCTATTCCACTTGACCATCTTTCCCAACCAAAACAATTAACAAACCCTACACCTAATACCTATCCTAAAATCAAAACCCTATATCAAAAAGAACACATCCTTTGCACCCAATAGATAGATCCCTCTCTGAGTCCAAGAAGGCTAGGTCCTCGAACTCCAAAGCTTGGTTCCATGTTACCTTGTCATTTGGCCTACCAATCTGCCAAATCATGGGACCCTAACAGAGAGAACAAGCTTCCCGGTTGCAACCCTTCATACCATTTTCTAGATTCATCCTCTAGGGTGGCCATAAAAATTTTCATGAGAAAATTGTCAGGAAACTCAACTCAAAACTTATGTACATTCATATGGAATCTAACCAACTGAAGAGAAACATTATCTTTATTTTCATCTTTAAATATAGGAAGATAATTCCACTAATTAAATCTTGGCATAGGACTTGGAAAACCAGGGATGTGAGACTGACTCATAGGGCATACCTGGCATTATTTCTTGCAATAGAAATCAACTTAGAACTTCATTAAGCTACTTCTATTCAAGCAGTGGAGTCACCATGAAGCCATGAATTTCTGAACTCTTCAAGAATGGAGTCGCTAAGGTAGAAGTAAAACCTTAGAATGCTTATGAGCTCCTACTACCTTCAAGAGTTCAATATTTTTTTTTGAGCACAAAATTTCGAGAAAATGTATCTTTAGTCTCTGAGTAGATGCACCAAAATTTTATCACTAAATTTAGGCTAATGGCCTGCTTCAACAGTCAACCTAGAGTAACTATTTTAAACCTACTTTTAGCTGGAACTTAGCCTTTCCAACCTGAGAGGGCTCTCTCAAAGATATGGATGATATTCAATAGATAAATATTAAAATATTTCTAACTCTTAAATGTTCTTGGAATTTTTTTATGCAGGTGAAGGATGCAAATAAATGGCTACCATTGGGCATGGAGTCAGTGAAGAAACTCGATCACATATAAAACATCTCTCATGGAAGTTGAGGCATGTGTATTCTCATCAAAACATAACATAAGAAGAATACTAAATGTATAAAGGAATTTGGAGCATGTTTAACCATGAATTCCAAGTAATTACACATAAAGTAAACCGAAAGAGGATTAAAATAGCCCGTATGGAAAACACATACAAGAATACATGATGAATCTCAAGTGAGAAAGAAGTTTGTTGCAACTGTATTATTACTTAAAAAAAAATATTACAATAGCATATTGTAGCATTACATCAATAAACCCTTTCTAACTCTAAAAATTTCTCAGTTATAGAGTGAGGACTCGTACAAATGATTTTCCACCTTTCTAGCTATTATCACTCGGATTGAACCTCAAAGCTGAGAAGGCAACCCCGAGGTAACCTCAAACCAAACTTTAGACTTGGTATCTAGCCCTACCAAGTCAGAGAGGGATCTCTACACAAAAATCACAGCCAAGAGGGCTGGGTGAAAAATATGTTAGGCTAGCTAAGGAATACAAGGGGTTTTGATTTTTATTTTAGGGTTGGGCTCATTGAACATGGATTAGGTCAAGGGGAATAGATCAGGGCCAAGGGGATGAAATTGAAGTCTGTTTGATGGGGAAAGGTAGGTAAAAAATTTAAAATTCAAAAGTGAATTAAGTGGGATGAATAGACTAGTGAGGAGCTAGGGAAAGCATCTGGAATGTATTTTGCCTAAACTAAGGAGAATGAACACATTATACTAAATTTCCAAAAACAGAGCATAAATAAATATGGATTCTGCCTTTCAAACTTGAAATCCAATATATTATAGACATGTAATGGTTTATGAATTAGAAATACATTCAAACAAATTGATAACAGAGAGGAAACTATGTCTAAAACTCATATCACCTGGATCCCAATAAAATAGTTGCAATTTTCCATTAATGTCCAAGCCAAGATGATACTTGATCAATACAATCTATTAAAATGATGCCAACCATTTCAATGAATTAAAAACTACACCTTATAGACCTCAAAACCACTTCCTTTCATCCTCAGGAGATGAATCCATGAGGTGAGGGAGTTGTTACATCAAAATTTGAACTGAAAGCTAGAATCTAGGATGAGGAAAGTTACTCATTCCTATCTCTAAGAATTGATACATTTGACTTCAATTAGTGACTTAATTAATGTATCTACCTTAGGTAAAAGTAAAATATGACATTTAAATTGGTAAATTTTTCATTTACCCAAGTAAAAAGTGAAACAGGAGTGAAACTTCAAAATTTGATGAAACTGGTGAAAATGAAAATTTCCTGGTAAAAGCACAGCACCATGACAAAAAAATTGACATGTTTGGTAACCCACTTTTAGAGGCCTTCCCATTGTCCAAATCAGCTCCATGATAGCTCATAGGAAAGATATCTAAGTCTAGCTTCCAAATATGCTTCCAATTTCCAAAATGGTGCTCATCTTCCTTGTCAAAACTAAGTTCTCCAAAAACTGGTATTACCGCATCACCAAGGTGAAAAAAGAGGCAGAAACATGAAAATTAGGAGGTTTTTTGTACTTTTGAGGGACCATTTCTCCTCCAAATATTCTGAAATTTTCTGAGGTTGATGTAATAATCATTATGAACATGAGGATGCTGACCATTTTCCATTTTTATGCTCGAAGAAAAAGCGCAGTGCCAAGGGCACTGCATTTTTAGCAAATTTTCTGTGTGTCAAATTGCTCAAAAAACCAAAAATTGCACCAAAGTGCCAAATGTGAAATTTTTTTGTCAAAATGATGAGATTAATTTCTGATCAAGGGTTATAGGCATGAAGTGACACCTCAGAAAGTATATCTAACTTCTCCTTCTCCTTTTGTTCAATCAAGGCTTGAATCTTTGCATGTGCTCGTTTGAGCTTGGCCCTTGCAATTTTGTTTCTCATGTCATAGTTCTTTGTCATATTCCTATAAATTTCATTATCCTTTGTGGCCTTATTCATTATATTCTCCAGATGTAAATTAGCTCTATCAGCCATGATTCTCTATCATTAGTGATCTCAAGGGCAAGCAACTCACTTAGTGAGTTGCTCTACCAACTCAGCCTCTCTTTGTCTCTCATGGGCTAGAGCTTTCTTAAGCCCTATTTTCTTTGGTCTCTGTCTTGAAGACTGGTACTCCTCACCATCAAACTCAAAAAATTTGTCCAAAGTCTCCTCCAACAAAGCCTTAGCCTTCCCTGCCTCTTTTTGAGCTTTGATGGTCCTCACCTCACTGATGATCTGCTTGGCCTTCAGCTGCTGATTTTCCTGCTCAAGGAAGTCAATCACATACTATGCTCTATTAAGATTAGTTTGAATCTCAATAATATTTTCTTCTTTGGTTTTGATCAATGCATTGGTGATTCTAACCTCATCCTCATCATCAAGTTCAATCAGTTGAAACTCTTGTTCAATTTCATGTTTGTCCTCTTGCTCAACAACGTTAGGCTCTGTAGCTCTTTTCTTTGCCCTTGTATACCTATTTTACCGATGAAGAAAGAATGGCCCCTTTCACACCATGTGAAGAAAACACATGCCTATGGACTCTCTGATAGGTCTTGGGAAATGGCTCAACATCAGTCACATTAGCCCAAGTTGCCTCAATGTCCTTTTTACTATTGGATGCCTCTGTATCATGATGTGAGGATGGTGAAGGATTGCGGAAAGGTGAAGAAATAGGATCAACATGAGGTGAATGCATATGAATAGGGTATGCAGTATGATCAACAGGCTGAGATGGAGAAGTAGGTATGGGAGGATGAGATGAAGAAGGGATACTCTACTCATGATGACTAAGTGGGGATGTGAAGATTTCATTTGCAATGAAAGTGTCCTAAGAAATGTTCTTCTCCTCAAGCTGATGCATGACCACCATATTGATGAGGGAGTGGTGAAATAAACTCTGCATTTGATGATTATACTACCTCTTTTGTACAATGTATTCCATCTTGTCAATGCTTTGGAGAATATAGTGAGGTATATGAAGCATTCTGACTTTAGTAAAGTGCATGAGGAGTCGGATATGGTATGAATAGAGTCAAGTAAACCTCCCCTCACAAGTGAAATACTTCATTATTATTTTCATCATAGGGGCATATCGGTCAAGGATACGAGAGAAAGGGAAAACAATTTTCTTGTCATCCTTATATCTGGGTTTGAGGTATGGTTCATAATAGCTCACATCAAGTTTTACCTTTTTAAACCATTTCTCTCCCACATTAGGGATCCCTGTAGAATCTGCAATGGAATTAGTGGACATTATAAAGGTAACCTCAGCAAGTGTAACCTATCTATCATGAAGATTAGTGAAGAACAACCTGGTCAACAAAGGATGATATTGGATCTGTTTTACCTTCTCACAAAATTCAAAACAACCCACATGTTTGAAACAAGAAATAGTAAGAGGAGAGGCCATGAGTTATTTTGTGGTCATAGGTTCAAACCTATTGATTTTCCCTCCTTTGTGATCACCTCTCTTTGGTATTTCTTCCTCACTCATCTCTCTGTCATACTCTTTAGTCATCTTAAGCTTAATAGTTTGGAAACCCTAGGGATGAGATAGAAGGGAATGGGAAGTGAAATTAGGTTTAGGGAAAAGGGATAGGGAAAGGGATTTTATGATGCTATAAGATGATATGGTAGGGTTTTAGAATGATGTATGACTGTAAGGTGGGATCTAAGGGTGAAAATTTGGGAATAAGGAATAAACTAGGATTTTTAGCATGAACAACCTCCAAATTTTCACATAGACACCAAACCAGCATAAAACTCCTTTTAAATGTTGCAAAGAGGGTGAAATTTTAGGTTACTTACTTGCAAGAGAGGTGGAAGGCATTTTGGTGAAGAGTTGAGAAATTTTGAATGAGTTTCAGGGCTTAAAAGCCAAGCTAGGCATTAACGCGGTGTCGGAGTATTAATGTAGTGCCTCTCTATATTAGCGCAGTGCCAAGAAATTTTGCATTGAGTTTTCGAGGATTAGTGTAGTGCCAAGCAATTTTTCCCAAATTTCTCCAAAACTCAGATTTTCTCCTTTGCTGAAGGATCTTGATGTTTGAATGAAACAATGATGTGCTTTGAGGTGCTTGATGAGCTTTATATCTTTTGTGAATTTGAAACTTATTTCAAATTACCCATTTTTCTAATGTTTACTTTCCTCTTTGTTACTGATATTCTTTAGCTTTTTTACTTTTGGCATTGCAGGTTTTGATCAACATGAAGTTTGGTTCTCTTACTCCACTTCAGCCGGACATAATTACATTTGAAAGCTTTGGGATAAAATTATTACATATAATGACATAAAATTACATTTGAAAAAATAAAAATAAATCGCATATTTGACTTTTCTATCAAAATGACATTTTTATATAAAAGTCATTAAACTGAAAAATACAACTTAAAAAATATAATCTTTACATCATGATGATCTGAAATTTTTTTTTCTTAATTAGTCCCTCCGATATATGTGCTGACCTTATCTGAATGATGGAATGACCTTGAGAAATGCAAAACCCTAATGACCTAATGGGACTGCTTTTTTACCTGAATTTTGCATGATATTTTGATTTATAGACTTTCAAGTGAAAAGAGAATTTCCATAACTATTATTATGCTCAAGGGGACATGGGAATGAGTCAACAGTGTGAATCTCGAAGGGAAAGTGGAGCTTATTGACAAGGACAACCACCAGTGGAACAATTTAAGTCATGACCTAATCGAATGATGAAAAATTTATTCAGTATGGGACACCTAAGATGCACATGCAAATGTGTTTTGATCCCTTGTGGAAGTATGCAAAAACTGACACTAACATTAGCTCCATCTGGGGATGGTAGCTCCTTGGAGGTGCCAAGAACACCGTAGACCAAGTGCCTATTTCATTGGGCAATGGAGTCAATAGCTAAAAACCAAACTGAATACTGAAAGAAACTTGACACAATAAACTGACTCAAAACCAACTCAAGACTGACTAAAACAAAACTTAAAAATTTAACTTAACCTACTTATTGATGGCAGTTTATCACCAAGACTTGAGGGCTTCAAATCCTGATGAAAACCTCTTGCCTATTGAAGACATATATACAATCATGTGAAGTGATCCTTCCAGTGTAACCAATCCAAGAGATGGCTACTTACTGAAGTTATGCTCTCACTTTCCTTGAGTAGGCAGAATGATGTACATGTAGGAAACTCACAATAAAAACTGAAACCAAGACTTATGTTGACAAAGGAGACAACATTCATCTTCTCCAGTGCTTGCAAAATACTGTCAAAGGGATATTGAAAATCAAGAAAATTTACCTCTCGTTGATCTAGAATAAACAAGGTATCTTTTTCACTTGAATCTGATCTCATTTCATAATGCACCTCAGCAAGAGTGTGTTCCTAGTCTTCAAAAAATTCTGAACAAGTAGGTGAGCAGATTTCTTCTTGAAGAAACAATTCAAAGCATGAGACATGGGAAAAAAAAATATGAATGACAGTCCTCAATGCTCTGGTCCTCTGCAATTTGAATATATTGTTGATCATCTTCATATGACATGGAAACCAGATTTTCATGTTTGTTATCACACTCATCAGTCATAAGAGGGAAAACTTCAGATTGTTCTGGACACCCAAAACTAACATTTCTATCATCTACCACAAATTCATCCAAAGAAAAATTTTCACTTACTTAAACAAAGATCTCATCCTGTTTTTCATAAAGGGAATGGATTACCTCCTCGTGAAGACTTTGTTCTGATGGGCTGAGAACACTTAGGTCTATAAATCTATTTTCTCCATTCGAGGTGACTTCAACAATAGAGCTCTCCTTCATGGGATCTGGAACAACATACTCTTCATCATCACAATTTGAATCTAGATCTAGATCAGCCGACTTGACTTTACCACAATCTAAGATTGGAACCTCATTTTCCTGCATTCTATCTTTTGCTACAATCAGATCTGAAATAAGAACTTTTCTTCCATCATTTTCAACTGTACAAAGATCTTCAGCCTGCTACAAAATTTCTTGAGCATATTGATAAGTATCCTCTAAGATTTCTTTATGCTGCAGAAATGGATTTTCATACAGGGCTTCCATGATCTCATCGTCCATGAATTTATCATCTCCGTAAAAATTCTCAAGATTTTCAATAAAACTATCAACATGTTTACATCAGTTCTGAACTAATATTAATGATGGACAAGATTATTTATACCTTTCAAATTGTTGAGATTGCAACAAGATGATGAGCTTAGTGGAAAGAAGTCACCTTCACTAAGTGGGCCCGCAGGCTATTTTTGGCGCAAAGTCTATTTTTAGACTATGTCTATTTTTAGACATATGGATCATAAGCTCCTGAGTTATGGATACCAGGATGGTTAATGCTTTCTGAAAATATAAGCACTTTATTTTTTGTATTGAGACAGACCTATTTTTAGATTGCCAGTCTAAAAATAGATATGTCGAATATTATTAGCTCTTAATAATATTTGGACTCTAAACATTATCTTATCCTCTTGGAGCACTTCAGTTAAGTGCATAGAAGTGGCACATGCAGCTGACAGAAGGAATTACGCTATTCCTGAGGGTCAAGTGGAGCTATTTCATGGAGACTTCAGTTAGAACTCATGTGACAGAGTTTGGTGGAGTTGATTGAGGAAGTTAGTGGAGTTGTATTCAGTTTAACTCAGTTAAACATAGTTGAGCTAGTTGTATCTAGTCTAACTGATTGATACATTAGTGAGAGTGGTGTGAATTAATTATTAATTAATTCACTAATTATTAATTCATAAATCAACTAAAGAATACATCAGTTAACTTCAGTGCATGGACAGTTTCAATGGAGACCAGTGAAGAGGTAGGTGAAAGAGCAGTGTGACTATCAGTTGTGACTATACTGGTGCATGAGTTTGCACCACACATTGATGGAGATGCTAATGAGGATTTGCTAGACACACCAGGATTCTAACTTAGTCGCTATTATTCATCTTGGATTGCGCAAGAGAGTGTGGCTATGTGAGTTTTCGTATTGAGCATGTGTTTCTGTTAGATATGAGCTTGCAGGTGTGTAACAATTGGAGATTGTACCGAGAGCCTGGTGAGGCGTTGCATAATGATTTTTTACATGATATTCATTATTGCACATTCAGTTGGGGTTTTTAGCTTTAAGCTTTCCCATTAAATATTGTGTTCATATGTGTGATTGTTTGTGGTTTTAATGTATGCATGCAATTGATTTTATTTCCGCGTGTGATGATCAATGGTAGAAGAGATTTTGTATTATGCATGAAGCTAAAATATTGTGTGATCAGGAGAATATTGGTGAATAATATCTCAGTTATTCAAATTTATACATGGTATCAGAGGATTATTGATCATTGGAGCAATTTCAAAACATTGAAGCGGTTGAGTTTTGTGTTGGTGGAATTCGAATTTGCAGCAGTGTTTTCTTGGTGTCGAAGTTGAGATGTCTTTCAACGGATTTCGATTGGATTATGCCCTTGAGGGCAGCTCGAATTATATTGCATGGAAGGACATGATGGAGGCGGTGCTAGATGACAATGGGTTGAAGGAGTTCATAGATGTTGAAGTCCCAAAGTCACTTAGTCGATGCTACCGTACTTTGACGATGGAAAGAAGACAAGAAAGTGTCAAGGATTTTGGAGGTGTGGAAGGATCACATAGTGTCCCGTCTTCAGGTCACCTTGATGTGAGTCTTCGATGCATTTATTCTGTGCCAAGAGCGACCAGAGGAAGTTGGCGCTCAAGGATAAAATCAGAAACATAAAGATGGAGAAAGGCGACAGTATGCCCAAGTACTTCACGAAGTTCACCCAATGCAGGGATGAGCTGGGAAGTGTGGGGGTGATTTTTGATGATGAGGACTTGGTGAGCTTGGCTCTCCTTGGGCTTCCGAAGAGTTGGCATTCCTATCAGGACTCTGCCAATGGTTGGGAGAAATTGCCAGGATGGGAGCGACTCTGGTCGGATCTTGTGAAAGAGGAGATAAGGCGAAGTACCAGGGATGATTCTTCATCAAAGAACTCTGATGAAGAGAATTTTACTTTGGCTGCCAAAGAAAAGAAGGGGAAGAGCAAGAAATCTTCTCATTCTGGTGCGAAAGGAAAGAAGCAGGACATGTCCAAGGTGAAGTGCTTTCACTGTCACCAACATGGACATTATGCCACAAATTGTCTACAGAAGAAGAAAAATAAGCAGGCTGCTGGATCTGCAGCTGGAGAGGCCTTAGGCTTGCAGTTTGAGCTAGATTTTTCGCTGATCACATGCTTGGTCTCAAGTGTGATGGGTTCAGTGTGGTTTCTAGACAGTGGTGTGTCTTTTCACATGACAGGAGATCGGGATTTGTTTACTGATCTGGATGAGAAATATATTGGAGTGCACATCGAGATGGGTGATGATGGTAGATACAGTGCGATCGGTATCGATACCATTTCATTTGAGAGGGAGTCTAGTAAACCCTTCATATTGAAGGAAGTGATGCATGTTCCAGGACTGAAGAAGAATCTTATCTCTGTGGAGATGTTAGAAGACAAGGGATATGATGTTGTCTTTAGCAAGGGAAAGGCCTTCCTACGCAGTAAGGAAACTGGTGAGACCCAGAGGATAGGGGTTCAAGTTAAGAACCTTTATCAATTGTGTAGACAGAGGGCTGGGGCAAAGCACGAAGTGTATGTATGAGTGGTGAGGCCAGATGACAACAGTTGTGGCACAGGAGATTGGGCCACCTTCACCATGAAGCTTTGAAGATTCTGCAGCAGATTTCTACCGTCTTAAAGGCACCCTGCACAATGATTGCAAGGTGGTGGATGTACCTTGGGAAAATTTGTGAAAGCTACCTTTCACGAGAAGGATAGTCACGCCACGACGATCCTTGAGAGAATTCACACAGACGTGTGTGGACCTTTCTCAGTAGCTTCGACAGCAAAGCACAGGTACTATGTGATATTTTTTGATGATTTTTCTTGGAAGTGTTGGATCTTCTTCATGCAGAAGAAGAGCGAGACATACTCAAAGTTCTGTGAGTTCAAGGCACTAGTTGAGAAAGAATCGAGGAAGCAGGTGAAGGCTCTTAGGAGGGACAATGGTGGTGAATTCATCTCTGGAGAATTCAAGGAATTTTCTAGTGCAAAAGGAATTCGAAGAGAGCTCATAGCACCTCATAACCCACAGCAAAATGGGGTTGATGAGCGGAAGAACAGAACGATTGTGGGTGCTGCACGGGCGATGTTGCATGATCAGGGCCTACCCATTCACTTTTGGGTGGAGGCATGCAATACTGCAGTATATGTGCAGAACCGTTGTCCTCACAAGATACTTGGAATGAGTACACCTGAGGAGGCGTTTTCTGGTAAGAAGCCTGATATTTCCCATTTGAGGATTTTTGGTTCACCTGTTTACATTCATGTGAAGAAGGATGCTAGGAAGAAGCTAGAGCCAACCGTAGAGGTTGGGATATTTTTGGAGTACACTGATACGCCCCACAAATATCGTGTGTATTTTCCAGACAGTCGCAAGACTGTTGTGCGATGGGATATCAAATTTCAGGAGGAGAAAGCCATGAAGTGTTCGCTTGAGAGGGAACCACACTTGCATGCAGATGAGGAGCTATTAGTTCCTAAGGATGAGTCTCAGGATGTGGATCAGCCATAAGATGAGGTTCATGGAGTGGAAGAGACCACTCATGCAGCGCCAACCATCAGAGGGCAGAAGCACACTACAGAAGCTGAGCGACTGGCTCAAGATGTAGAGAAGGTTGTAGGAGCACCTACATCACAGTTCAGACAGAGACAATCACCTGACTGGTATACTAGATACATGGCTCTTATGATCAAGTGTATCGTGATAGAGCCATCCTCTTTCGAGGAAGCTGTGGAGGATCCCGCATGGGTAGATGCCATGGTGGAAGAGTATGATTAGATTGTCAGAAACAGTGCATGGGAGATTGTCCCAAGACCGGAAGGGAAATCAGTGGTGGGTTTGAGATGGATCTACAAAGTGAAGCAGGCAGCTGACGGGAGTGTGGAGAAGTATAAGGCAAGATTTGTTGCCCAAGGCTTTTCACAGATTGAGGGGATCGATTATGAGGAGACCTTTGCACCTGTCACAAGGTATTCTTCCATACGGATGATTCTTGCTCTCTCAGCGCAGATGGGGTGGCACATTCATCAGATGGATGTGAAGACTACATTCCTCAATGAAGTCATTGAGGAGGAGGTGTACATAGAGCAGCCCGAAGGTTTTGATATATTCAGCAGTGAGTCGCATGTGTGCAGGCTCAAGAGAGCGTTGTATGGGTTGAAACAAGCACCTCGTGCTTGGTACACACAGATAAATAGTTATTTCACCGAACTTGGATTCTCCAAGAGTGAGGCGGATCCTAACCTATACCAGACTGTGGTGGAGGGTAAGTTTCTGATCATTGTACTTTATGTATATGATTTGATTTTGACAGGTGATGAGTTGTTGATACTCTCATGGAAGGAGGATCTTGCAAAAGAGTTTGAGATGAAGGACTTGGGCCTCCTTCATTATTCCCTGGGATTGGAAATTTGGCAGCGCAGTGATGGACTGTTTGTTTCTCAGAATAAGTATGCCCGGGAGATACTGGAGAAGTTCAACATGCATGGCTGCAAGCCTGTTGATACTCCTCTTCCTGGTGGTTGGAGGAAGGAGGATGCTACTTCAGTGGAGGTAGTGGATTCCACTATTTATCGACAGTTGGTGGGGTCGCTTATGTATCTGGTCAATACATGACCCGACATATGCTATGTTGTTAACCAGCTTTCACAAGCTATGGTTAAGCCTACCAAGCTCTTTTGGAAGGCAAGGAAGCATGTATTGAGATATCTCATAGGCACATTAGGATATGGATTATGGTACAGACAGTTGGATGAGGTGAAGCTATGTGGCTTCACGGATGCAGATTGGCTAGGGAGCCCAACGGACAGAAAGAGCACATCTGGAGGGATTTTCAGTATCGGGTCGACAACAGTTTCTTGGTACAGCAGGAAGCAGATATCCATGGCACTCAGTTCAGCAGAGGCCTAGTATATGGCAGCGAGTTTGGCTACATGCGAGGCTATATGGATGAGGAAGATCCTGGTCGGGTTGTTCGGTTCACACTTAGAGCCTACTGTGATTTATTGTGATAATCAGAGTTGCATCAAACTCTCGGTTAATCCAGTATTTCATGATAGATCTAAACACATTGACATCCGGTATCATCATATCGTAGATTGTATGCAAGAAGATCTATGTTATTTACATATTCTCATGGAAGACTGTGGATGTCGATATTCGACGAAGGCGTCACCAAGAGCAAATCGAACACTGCTGCAGGCAGGATAGGGGTTGTAGATAATCCATTCCCAGTTAGAGGAGGCGAGATTCAACAAGATGATGAGCTTAGTGAAAAGGCGTCGCCTTCACTAAGTGGGCCCGTGGGCTATTTTTGGCGCAAAGTCTATTTTTAGACATGTCGATCATATTCTATGAGTTGCAGGATGCTATTTGTGGATGGTTGGTCAAGTTGGAAAAATAGATGGACTTCTATTTTTAGACATATTGGGCGGAATCTATTTTTAGATTGCCAGTCTAAAAATAGATATGTCGAATATTATTAGCTCTTAACAATATTTGGACTATAAACATTATCTTATTCTCTTGGAGCACTTCAATTAAGTGCACAAATGTGGCACAGGAGCTGACAGAAGGAATTACGCTATTCCTAAGGGTTAAGTGGAGCTATTGCATGGATACTTCAGTTAGAACTCATGTGACAGAGTTTGGTGGAGTTGACTGAGGAAGTTAGTGGAGTTGTATTCAGTTTAACTAATCTAAACATAGTTGAGCTATTTGTATCTAGTTTAACTGATTGATACAATTAGTGAGAGTGGTGTGAATTAATTATTAATTAATTCACTAATTATAAACTCATTAATCAACTAAATAATACATCAGCTAACTTCAGTGCATGGACAGTTTCAGTGGAGACCAGTGCAGAGATAGGTGAAAGAGCAGGTTAACTATCAGTTGTGACTATACTGTTGCATGAGTTTGCACCACACATCGATGGAGATGCCAATGAGGATTGCGTAGTACATACCAGAGGGATTTGAACTCAGGATGTGAAATTATTCATCTTGGATTGCGCAGTAGAGGCAGGCTAACAGGTGGAGCAGATTGGAGCATGTGTTTTGTATGATCTGAGCTTGTGTAGTGTGTAACAATTGGAGATTGTATTGAGAGCTTGTGAGGAGTTTGTACAATGATTGTTACATGATCTCTATCATTATAATATACAGATAGTTGGGGGTTTTCAGCTTTAAGCTTTCCCATAAATACTGTGTTTATATGTGTGATTGTTTATGGTTTTAATGTGTGTATGTGATTGTTTATATTTCCGCAAATTAATGATCAATAGTAGAAGAGGTTATGTATTATGCATGAAGCTCAAATAGTGTGTGATCAGGATAATCTCGGTGAATAATTTAACAGTTATTCAAATTTCTACACAAATAACATGGTATGAAAATCCTTTAAAGAGTAAATACAAGAAGGCAGAAAAATTTCATACCAAGATCGAGCTTCATCTTCCAGAGTGTCCATGAATATCTTCATTAAGCAGTATTCATAAAAATCAATCTTTAATCTACGCACATGCAGGTGAAATCTCACTAGATGAAGATCAGCATCATTACCTTTCACATTTTTGAACATAGGCAAATTACTTTGCCAATCTACCTTAGGCATTTTATTTGGGAAACCTGGAATGTATCTCGGCTCATGGGAGCATACATTCTTGCAACATTTTCCATTTTGAAAATGATTGAAGCTACTAATATTTATGTAGTAGAGTCACCATGAAATGTTGATTTTCTAGATCTTTCGGTGAACGGAGTCGCCAGGTGAATGGTTCAGCCTTCATATGTGTCCAACTATTGTACAACATCGACAATTAGATCTAAATATTTGTTGTTATTTCCCAGGGAATATATGATCTTACTTTTTCTTCCCCAGTATGGTCGCCAAAATGTTATCGCTCGGATTGAAGCTCAAGGCTGAGAAGTAAATCCCAAGGTAACCTCAAACCAAACTTTAGACTTGGTATCTATCCCTACCAATTCAGAGAGGGATCTCTCCATAAAAATCACATCCAAGAGGGTTGAATGAAAATTATTTTAGGTTAGCTAAGGAATACAGGGGGTTTTGATTTTGATTTTAGGGTTGGGCTCACTAAACAGGGATTAGTTCAAGGGGAATAGATCAGATCCAAGGGGATGAAATTGTAGTTTGTTGGATGGGGAAAGGTAGGTAAAAGGTTTAACATTCAAAAGTGAATTAAGTGGGATGAATAGACTGGGGAGGAGCTAGGGAAAGCATCTAGAATGTATTTTCCCTAAACTGAGGAGAATGAACACATTATACTAAATTTCCCAAAATAGAGAATAAATAAATATGGATTCAGCCTTTCAAAATTGAAATCTAGTATATTATAGACATGTAATGGTATATGAATTAAAAATACATTCAAACATATAAAACTCATACCACATGGATCCCAAGAAAATAATTGCAATTTTCCATTAATGTCCAAGCCAAGGTGATACTTGACCAATATAATCTCTTAAACTGATGCCAACCATTACAATGACTGAAAAAATACACCTTATAGACCTCAAAACCACTTTCTCTCATCCTCAGGATTCAAATCCATGAGGTGAGGGAATTGTTACATCAAAAGCTGAACTGAAAGCTAGAGTCTAGGATGAGGAAAGTGACTCATTCCTATCTCTAAGAACTAATACATTTGACTTCAACTAATGACTTAATTAATGTATCTACCGTAGGTAAAAGTAAAATATAAAATTTTCATTTGTAACATTTTCATTTACCCAAGTAAAAAGTGAAACATGAGTGAAACTTCAAAATTTGATGAAACTAGTGAAAATGTAAATTTCATGGTAAAAGCGCAGCGCCATGACAGAAAAATTGACCTATTTTGTAAGCCACTTTTGGAGGCCTTCCCCTTGTAAAAATCCACTACATGATAGCACATTGGAAAGGCCTCTGAGTCTAGTTTCCAAATATGCTTCCACTTTACAAAATGGTGCCCATCAGCTCTGTCAAATTGAGTTCTCCCAAAACTTGTATTAGCACAGCGCCAAGGTGAAAAAAGAGGCAGAAACATGAAATTTAGGAGGTTTTTTGTACTTTTGAGGGACCAGTTCTCCTCCAAATATTCTTAAATTTTCTGAGTTTGATGTAATCATCATTATTAACATGAGGATGCTGACCATTTTCCATTTGGATGCTCCAAGAAAAAGCGCAACGCCAAGGGCGCTATGTTTTTAGCAAATTTTCTGTGTGTCAAATTGCTCAAAAAACCAAAAATTGCACCAAACTGCCAAATGTGCCAAAATTTTGTCAAAATGATGAGATTACTTTCTTATCAAGGGTTAGAGGCATGAAGTGACACCTCAGCAAGTATATCTAACTTCTCCTTCTCCTTTTTTTCAGTCAAGTCTTGAATCTTTGCATGGGCTCGTTTGAACTTGGCCCTTGCAATTTTGTTTCTTATGGAATAGTGCTTTGTCATCTTCCTCTGAATTTCATTATCCTTTCTGGCCTTCTTAAGTAGATTCTCCAAATGTAAATTGGCTCTATCAAGACATGATTCTCTATCATTACTAACCTCAAGGGAAAGCAGCTCACTTGGAGTGATACCAACTCAGCCTCTCTTTGTCTCTCATGGGCTAGAGCTCTCCTAAGCCCTATTGTCTTTGGTCTCTGTCTTGGAGGCTGATCCTCCTCACCATAAAACTCACCAAATTTTTCCAAAGTCTCCTCCAACAAATCCTTAGCCTTCCCAGCCTCTTTTTGAGCTTTGATGGTCCTCACCTCACTGATGATCTGCTTGGCCTTTTCTGCTGATTTTCCTGCTTAAGGAAGACAATCACATACTGTGCTCTGTCAAGATTAGTTTGAATCTCACTAATATTTTCCTCTTTGCTTCTGATCAATGCATTGGTGATTCTAACCTCATCCTCATCATCAAGGTCAATTAGCTGAAACTGCTTCTCAATTTCATGTTTGTCCTCCTTCTCAACAATGTTAGGCTCTATAGATTTTTCTTTTCCCTTGTCTACCTGTTTTGCCGATGAAGAAAGCATGGCCCCTTTCACACCATGTGAAGCAAACACATGCCTATGGCCTCTCTTATAGATATTTGGAAATGGCTCAACATCAGTCACATTAGCCCAAGTTGCCTCAATGTCCTTTTTATTATTGGATGCCTCAATATCATGATGTGAGGATGGTGAAGGATTTCGGAAACTTGAAGAAATAGGATCAACATGAGGTGAATCCATATGACTAGGTGATGAAGTATGAGCAGCACATTAAGATGGAGAAGTAGAAATGGGAGGATGAGATGAAGAAGGGATACTCTGCTCATGATGACTAGGTGGGGATGTGAAGATTTCATTTGCAATGAAAGTGTCCCAAGAAATTTTCTTCTGCTCAAGTTGATTCATGGCCAGTATCTTGATGAGGGAGTGGTGAAATAAAATCTGCATTTGATGATTATACTGCCTCTTTTGTACAATGTATGCCATATTGTCAATGCTTTGGAGAAGATAGTGAGGTATATGAAGCATTCTGACTTTAGTGAAGTGCATGAGGAGTCAGATGTGGTATGAATAGAGTTGATTAAACCTCCCCTCACAAGTGTAATACTTCATTATTATTTTCATCATATGGGAATACTGGTCAAGGAGATGAGAGAAAGGGAAAAGAATTTTCTTGTTAACCTTATATCTGGGTTTGAGGTATGGTTGATAATAACTCACATAAATTTTTACCTTTTTAAACCATTTCTCTCCCACATTAGGGATCCTTGTAGCATCTACAATGACATTAATGGACATGGTAAAGGTAACCCCAGCAAGTGTAACCTGTCTATCATGAAGATTAGTGATGAAAAACCTGGTCAAAAAAGGATGATATTGGATCTACTGTACCTTCTCACAAAATTCAAAACAACCCACATGTTTGAAACAAGAAACAGTAAGATTAGATGCAATGATTTATTTTGTGGTGATATATTCAAACCTATTGATTTTCCCTCCTTTGTGATCACCTCTCTTTGGTATTTCTTCCTCACTGATCTCTCTGTCATACTCTTCATTCATCTTAAGCTTAATAGTCTGGAAACCCTAGGGATGAGGTAGAAGGGAATGGGAAGTGAAATTAGGTTTAGGGAAAAGAGATAGGGAAAGGGATTTTATGATGCTATAAGATGATCTGGTAGGTTTTTAGAATTATGTATGAGTGTAAGGTGGGATCTAAGGTTGAAAATTTTGGAATAAGGAATGAACTAGGATTTTTAGCATGAACAACCTCCAAATTTTCACATAGACACCAAACTAGCATAAAACTCCTTTTAAATACTGCAAAGAGGGTGAAATCTTAGGATACTTACTTGCAAGAGATGTGGAAGGCACTTTGGTGAAGAGTTGAGAAATTTTGAATGAGTTTCAAGGCTTAAAGGCCAAGCTGGGCACTGGCACAAGGCCAAGCAATTTTACACTGAGTTTTCGAGGATTAGCACAGCGCTCCTAGGCATTAGCGCAATGCCTGGAAATTAGGGCAGCACCAAGAAATTTTTTCCCAAATTTCTCCAAAACTTGGATTTTATCCTTTGCTGAAGTTTCTTGATGTTTGAATGACAACAATGATGTGCTTTGAGGTGCTTGATGAGCTTTATATCTTTAGTGAATTTGAAATTTATTTCAAATTACCCATTTTTCTAATGTTTACTTTCCTCTTTGTCACTGATATTATTTTGCTTTCTGAATTTTGACATTGTAGGCTTTGATCAACATGAAGTTTGGTTCTCTTGCTCCACTTCAGCCGGACATAATTACATTTGACAGCTTTGGGATAAAATTATTACATATAGTGACATAAAATTACATTTCAAAAAATAAAATAAATTACATATTTGACTTTTCTATCAAAATAACATTTTGATATAAAAGTCATTAAACTAAAAAATACAACTTAAAAAATATAATATTTACATCATGATGATCTGAAAACCAATTTTCTTAATTAGTCCCTCTCATATATGTTCTGACCTTATCTGAATGAAGGAATGACCTTGAGAAATTAAAAACCCTAATGACCTAATGGGACTAATTTTTGACTTGAATTTTGCATGATATTTTGATTTAAAGACTTTCAAGTGAAAAGAGAATTTCCATAACTATTATTATTCTCAAGGGGACATGGGAATGAGTCAGCAGTGCAAATCTTAGAGGAAAAAAGTGGAGCTTATTGATAAGGACAACCACCAGTAGAACAATTTAATTCATGACCTAATGGAATGATGAAAAATTTATTCAGTATGGGACACCTAAGATGCACATGCAAATGTGTTTTAATCCTTGGTGGAAGTATGCAAATATTGACACTAACACTAGCTTCAAATTCCCACCTCAGAGACCTATTTCAAGTAGGATTACATCACTTGGAGACTTCTTAGGGATATTTCGGCTTTGTGGAGTTTGAATACAAAAGGAATATTCTTTCGTTAAATAACTCGGCTAATTTTATGAGTGTATTGGACTACTTATGTGTCATCATGCCACATGGATGATGAGTTGGACCTCTTCCAAGTCGAATTTTTCAAATTTTACCCAAATCTGGTTAGTGAAAATTCTGAAAAATATGCCTCAAAGATGAGTGCATAATTTCCAAACTTTGATGGCTTTACGAAAATTGAGAGAGATTTTTTTATATGGGCTTCTGATGAAGAAAAACCTCCTTCATATTTCCAAAATGATTTTTCATTTGGCCAGAAATTGAATTTGAAGTTGACTGCTAAAACAACCAAGTACAGGAAATTTCAGGAGAGTTCATAGCGTTTTCATTTCACCACATTTTGCATAACCTTTGATGTTTCTAACTTTTGGAGGTTATTCCTTGTGTCTAATAAGCTAAACACATGCCTCTAGAACCCTCTGTCATGTATTTTTTGAAGGATTTTTATCTTAAGGAAACCTACAACGAGTTCATAGCGAAAACTCAGCCTCAAGGCGGGAGCACACTGAGAACTCACCTAGTTTGGAATTTTTTTTTGTAATTTCTTCTTCTTTGCCAAAAAATCATCTTTGCAACCTGAATATCTCTTGTGATGATATCTTAATACAAAAAGTGACAAAAAATGTATGGCTCACCATATTTAACATCAACATCTTGCATAATCACTTTAAGACCCTTTTTCTTCAATTCATCTTGTACCATCTCCATCGAACCAAACTAACATGCTGAGGTGTTATCCAACTGATACACTAGAGTTAAGACCTCTTAAACCTGAATTGAGATGGTGAGATATCCAATGGTGAAGTGGAAAAAGTGATGTGATATTATGCTTGATGATGTGTCCAACATGATGAACTGGCAGCCCAATCATCTTCTATGATCATTGTTCTGACTAACAAAAGTATCCATTGATACACTTTAACTATTCCAGATGATTGATGTGCTTCAAAAAGACATTTAAAGCTTGAAAAACTTTAAAATTCTCTCACTACAAAAAAGAGAGTTTTAGGCAAGTTCATAGCGAATTTTGACTGTTTTACACTGATTTCGCTACGAACTTCGGCATTCTTGTCACCAGCTCAGGAATATTTGTAAACTAGATCAAGAATCATCCATAAAACATAATATAATAAAAATAACTCTGAACCAACTGTTTTCAATAATTTGCAAAAAGTATCCAAATTCACATAGTTAAAAGATATGTTTTCCTCCTCTAAATATCACATATTTATACAAGCCTTTTGTAACTAATTAACTAAAAGTGCTCAAATAAATTTATGATATATTTAGATAAGGCCTACAAGTTGAATTCAGTACTCCTATCTCTAAAATTTGGGAAAAATCCCTTAAAATCATATTCTGCCTATATTTCATGCTCAAATCAGCAAATATTTCTAAACAGCTAGTCTGGTTTGACCAGTGTTGACCAACCCTAATCTAGTTGTTTTGGTGTGAACTAATAGATGTTCACCCATCCTTGGTTCCCATAGTTTCTAGCTATGCATTTGGTTTGAGCCCAAGTGTCTTGCAACCATTACTTGAAATGAGCTATTATAGGGTTTTCCAGTTATGTCATAGTTTAATTTTAATGCTTAGTTTTGACTAAAACACTAAAATAATTAAAATACATGATTTAGCTACCTTGATGTGAAAAATGAGTTAATATGATGAGAAAAAGTGATAAATGATGAAAATGTATAGGGTAAAACAAGCCAAAATCGGAAGCCAACACTCCCCCTTGTTGTTCATGAAGCATGTCCTCATGCTTGATTGATCCTCTTGGATCTCCTTCTTTCCCCAGATGATGATGTGGTTTCCTCCCTCTGAGCTACCTGTAGGAGAGCCTATATCCATCCTATTTCTCTTTCCCCCACCTTATTGATTTCATTTTTTACTTTCTTCCTTTCATACTTGTACTGCCGGTGCTTCTTTTCCTTTAGCCATATGTAGGCCTACTTTGAAATAAGAATATTCTTCTTCTCAAGTTTTCTTGCCTTCTCTGCAAGCTATTTGTTTTCTTCAATAAGCTTGTTTTTTGTATTTGTATAGATTTCATTTTCGGTCTTTAGATGCCTTTCCATTATTTATGTTATGTGAACTTTTTCTTTCAGTTCCTCTAATTGATTTGTCTCGTCCTCCTTATATGGTTTTGAAGTCTCCCATAAGTTTATTCTACAATATTCTTGATCTTCTTGGTCAATTTATCATAGGAGAATAAGAGGATGATTCCTCTTTTTCACTTTCCTCATACCATTTATCTTGTTCCACTTCTTTAAGTTTTTTATTTTCTTCCCTTTCCAATCTCTCAAGAAGATCATGATGTTCCATTTTTGCTTCATCCATATGTAGTTCTTCAAAGTTTTCTTGTTCTTCTATGTCATGCATCTCAATAAGAGGTTCCTCTGATATTCTACTATCATTACTTTTCTGGATTTTCTAGGGAAGGAGATAAATGGTTTCTCCTTTTCAAGGCTCTCTAGTTCCATTTTCTTCTTTGATCTTGTTCTAGGGTATGAGGATGTGTATGTCGTCTCTTTAGAGGAATCTGATTGTGTATCGACCTTGAATATTTTATTTGACTATACTTATTTTTCAAGATTTTCTATGAGGTTATTTCTTTCAAGGAAACTTTCCCAATTTTCCTCTGTTGTGTTTTTCAAATGGTGTTCAACAAGAATTTTTATCAATCTATGATGGTATTAACTTGTATCTTTTATGTCATTTTTCCCTCCGATGCCTTCAATCATTTTCAACAAATTCATTGTGAATAAATATGGAAGGTTGACCTTATATACTCCTTGGATTTGTTGAAGGATTTTGATGTGGTACATATGTACCACACTGTATCTTCCATCACATGTAAGATATTTCATGACAATGAGGATGGGTTCCCTCCAAGGATCTCAAAACCATTCTCTTATAACTCCCTTCTTCCAATTAACAACCCCTTTTCTAGATTTTTGTGAAACTAAATTTCAATATTTTCCTTTGAAGCGATGTCCCCTGTAATATCTCTCTCCTATTTGAGGCAATGTTATGTAATATTCTATTATTGGAATGTTTAAATCATCTATGACTATTTTTCCCTTTTGAAATTTTGTTAAAAATTATTATGTCACATTGTTGTTAAACCGATTGTATTTGCCTAGAAATTCTAACAAATCACCCTTGTGAAGTTCTCTGGTACTCTCTTGTGTCCATTTTTCTGTTTGAAATTCAATTGGGTCAATTATTTTTCGTTCCATTTGGAAGACTTTGTTTTTTCTATGGATATATTCCCAAGTTAAAAAAGAATCTCAATGAAGTCTTCATTTTGAAAGTAAACAAAAAGAAATCATTTTTACCCTCTTATTTGTCTTTGAATTTTGATCTCTGGGTTTCTAAACAAAGTTTTTGTTTTCTTAAGAAAAATTTGGAATAGTATTTTGTGCAATTTTAATCACTGTGAGAGTAAAATGGCATCACCGTAATTTTTTTTTAAAACTTCATAGAAGCGTTACTCTGCACATACCAAATTCCTTGTTACTGAGTTGATTTGGTGTTGCCCTCTATTGAAAACCCTTCTGGCTTTGCTCCTGTGTATAAAAATGGATTTGAAAATTTCAACCTTTCTATGTGTGCTCCTCTTTGTAAAAAAGAAACAGAAATCGATTTGAAAAGGGATTCTGTAAAAATCTACACCACTCCTTCAAGTCGAGTTCCTCTGTCACTCATCTGACTGTTATCTCTCAATTTCCATGTGTTTCCCACCAAGTATTCCTCAAAATCGAAAGAAAATTTTACAGTAACCCTCTTTGTTGACATTTTACAACCATGCAAATTTTCTATGAATATTTTTGTGCGAAAAAACTGGGATATCTTACCTTCATTAACTCCAGATTTTTTTCTACCGTTCTGCCTGTGAATCCTAATTTTATGCTCTCACATAAAACTATTGTTTCAACGTCTTTATTGCGTGGATCAATCTTTGTTTTTACTCACACTCTACAACACCGATAATTTGTTTCACAACGCTTCACACTTCACAATACTCTACATCTCTTGCACTTACGGCAAGTTGGTTCACAACACTTCACACTTTACAATACTCCACACCTCTTTCACTTACAACAATCTTATGGTCATTTAAAAGCTTATGACCTCCTTAAAACATAATCTCTTTTTTATTTATTTCAATTCTATGTCTTGTGTTTTTTTAGAAGAGGAAATCCTTACAAATTTGGAAAAATAAACTCTTCTCTTTCATTTTGCTTGATACTAACCCCCATCTTTCTATTTTGCAGATATTATTTTTTGTTTTCCTCTTTTGTCTTCTTTTTGCAGGCAAGAAAAGAAGGTTTTCTTTCCGATTCTGGTTTAATGTTTGAAGGTATGGAAGGTAATGAAGGTTATGGAGGATGTGAAAGAAGAGTAAGTTATGGAAATGTGAAAGGATTTTTGTGTAGGATGCATCAATATTAACTAGTCCTTTAATTACAAGTGTCTATCTAAAATTAAAAGCATTAAAACAGAAATTATAACATACAAAAATTTCCATTGGTTTTATTGTAGTGTGTTTGTAGAAGTAGCTCTTTTGATTGGTTCTTCATTGTCTTTGAGATGAAGGAGATTCTTTGATTGACACTTGAAAAGTAAAAAAAATCAAGTCCCCTCTATGGATTGAATTCAACTTCAGGTCTCTTTGTGCATTGGATTCAACTTCAGGTCCCTCTGTGGATTGAATTCAAATTCAGGTATCTTTGTGCATTGGATTCAACTTTAGGTCCCTCTAGGCATTGGATTCAACTTCAAGTCCCTTTTTTTATTCTCTTGAGCCTCTGATTAGATTGCATTCAGTTTTAGGTTCCTGTGTGCATTGGATTCAACTTCAAGTCCCTCTTTACATTGGATTCAACTTTAGGTCCCTGTCTTGATTGGATTCAACTGTAGTTCCCTCTATGGATAAAAAAAACTTTTCCAATGACATAAATACATACACATTTTTAGATAGAAAGGATAACAATAACATAAATTCTTTTGTTTCCCTCCCACTTGTTATTGTAAGACTTGTCCTCAAGTCTTTTATTTTGAACTTGATAACTAAGTAAAGAAATGATGTCTTATTATTGTGAATTCTAATCATCCAATATGAATTGGTTTTCTAATTATAATTCTGAGTTTATGTTGTGCCATATATCTGGTTTTCACAACTAAACCCCCTTTTTTCATTTATTTATTTATTTTTATTTATTTTTAAATTTTTTTTAATGATGAGTTTTGGTAGGTGTTTCCAACACCTCCATCGTACTTTTTTGCACCATTTTCTGCAAGAAATATTCTTTGTTTATATTCTTATTATATAACCTCAGTCTATGCCCATTAACCAAAAATGAAATCTTCTCTTAGTCAATTTTTTTAATTTTGACTGAACCATTATCGTATACGTCTTCAATTTCATATGGACCAAGCTAGTGTGTTGTGAACTTGGCTTGAAAGTCTTTGAAATTTGAATCGAACAATAATTCCTAGACTCCCACTTTTAATTGCTTCTTCTTGATGAATTTCGCCATGCCATGTTTCTCTTTGTTGCTGAATGATCTGAGTATGTTGTCTAATTTCATCCAACTGATTTAATTGCATTATTCTTTCTTTTTCTGCCTCATCCAAGTACATCCCTATGTCGACTGCCAATTCGTAAGTGTGAATTTGAAATTCAATAGGGAGTAATAATTTCTTACCATAAACCAATTGGTAAGGAGTGAAACCTGTTGTGTTCTTCCAAGTGATTATGTATGCCCATAGAGCTTCAAGAAGCTTGTCTGGCCAATATTTTCTGTTCATTCTCATGGTCTTAGTCATTATTGCTTCAAGAGTCTTATTAGTAGACTCCACTTGGACATTGGCTTGTGAATGATAGGGTGTAGATTTATGATGCTTTGTTTTGTACTTCTCGACTATGTCTTGAACCAGTTTAGAAGTAAATTGTGCTCCTTGATTGGTGACAACTACTCTAGGGACTCCAAACCTTACAAAAAATTCCTCAAAAATAAAATTAAACAGTGTCTGTTCTGTTGCTCTAGGCAATTATTTTTCTTCTACCTGTTAGATTCGGTCTTGTCAGTCCTCTGTCAGAGATCAAAACTCTTTTTGCATTTCATTTTTATGTGTCTCGCTCGATTCACTCAATTTCATTTCACTAGGGAGCATGCCATAATCTGACGAAAGGGCCTTGTTGTTTATTTTCCTCATGTCATGTATCTGCTGGCTTGTGATTGATCATTAAAGTTCATCAGAATTCATCAAACTCAATGTTTCAGTCATTCATAGTCATGGATGGTCTTTGGTCAGCAAAGAGTCTTTTAGAGTTTTAGGTCTAGGGTTTTGTCGATTTAGTCTGCATGAGAGGTTCCAAATCAGTTTCCATTACAATATTTCATCATCAAATAATTCTCAAGAGTGATTCTTCTTCAAAACTCTGTTTTGAAGAAGAAATCATTAAATTTGTTTTCAAATATGTAATTATTCAAAGTTTTCCAATTGAAGATGCTCACATGCAACCTCGCCATGATCCTTTGCCGAATCCAACATCAATCATTCCTGCAAAAATAGCCAAAGGAGCCATCATTTAAGTCAGAAAGTCATATGGAAATGAAAAATAGGGTTCACATTTGAAAATTTCAAAGTGCCAAAGTTCTACATTATTGGAAAGAGAATTTGCCAAATAGAAACAAAAAATCAAAGCCATGTCTTTATGAAGATATTTTCATTGTTTGAATAGCCATTTGCATCCAGGAGATTCATTGAAGGTCGAAGTTCAGTGGTGAGAGGACGAGATAGTGTGTTAAGACTAGACTGTGTGTTGGAGAATTCTGCACGACGCATTGGAAGGAGGCGCGGCGCATCCACACCGCGCGACGCATTGGACCGATTTTCATAGTGTTAAATTGCACGGGTGCGGCGCACAGAGCCGATGTGGCGCATTGGGTGCGCACGCGGCGCATAGAGCCCCAAGCCCGAAATTCATCAATACTTTTCAATTTTTCAAAATCAAACAAATCTTCCTGCTCTACGTGAAATGAAACTCTTGCATTTTGATTTTAAAGTTGTGTTTGATATGTTTGGAAGCAACCATTCCCTGCAATGGATACTGTCTACTTTATTCAGCCGTCAAAGGAGAATGTGATGATGTTCATGACTGATATGTCAGGAAATTATCCTTTATACAAAAAGGCCTATGTTTTCTTTAGTTCGCCTATCTCTAAAGATCTAGTCGGCCATATTAAAGGGGATATAAGTATTTTATCACGAATAGCTACTTTAAGAGAGATGAACTTGAAGTACTTTTGTATTGATTCACAGGGATTTTTCTACAGATCATGAGACGGCATTAGAATAACTTTTTGGAGAGCACAATGAGAATAGTCGAGATTATGAAATTTGTCTTAATACTATGGCTTCTCAGCTTGCGACAGTTTTTGCATCTCTAAAGGAGTTTCTAGTTGTTATATTTCGTGTTGCCAGGTCAGCCATGGATGCAACAAAAACAACTACCTTTCGGGATTTAATTCCAACAAATTTTGCAGCAGCACTCTGGGATTTGGCTTGTCAAGTATAGATCAACAGTACCAAAGTTTCCTCAGACAGAAACTTGTGATCTTCTCATTGTTTAAAGATCGATTGATCAAATTTCTCCAGTGATATATGAATGGACATATGATGCAATGTGCCACGACTTACTGAACATGGAAGGCTTCCCTTCATTCAAGGTGAAATCTACATTCAACGCTATTTTTATTTAAAAATGGTTTTTTCAAACAGCAGATGGAAAGCGCAAAGTCAAAGACTGAAAGCAAAAATTAAACGAAGAATACCTACCACAGCAGAGAGATAGGAACAAATTGTCTATTTTTGTCTTCAGTTGCAATTCAAAAGGGTCTACAGCTACAGTTTCTGCCTGCCCATTGGTTATCAACAAACAATATGCAACGCTACTCCCTTCAGAACAGATGATTGGCTCTTTGCTTTTGTTTGTTAATAATGATTAAACAACGCCCTATTTTTATCAATTTGTTATCACACCTCTGAGTTTATTTATTGTATTGAAAATCAATTGTAAGGGAGAGAGTCCTGGGAAAAAGTGTGGGAGAAATACTCGGCACTTCACTGTACAGCTTTGACAGAGAATTAATGAAAGGTTGCAGCTCTGGTTTATGAGATTCATGTGGCGTGAGTTTAGCATATGTTTCTTCTTTCTATATCATATGTATCTTGTTATGTTTTACAGTTCATTCATAATAATCTCCAGTTGAATTCTTTTAAGTAGGAAAGGTAGAATCTAGTTATTGCTCTACCTTGGGAAAGCGTTCATTTTCTGTGTATCTTCTTCTGTTTGATAAGGATTCATCTACTAATGTGAACACATTAGTAGTTTTATTAAAGATCTTGAGAATCTTTGTGGGGATAATGAATTGATGGATGGAGAAATCCTGGAAGCATTGTATGAAAACCCATTTCAGCAGCACACAGAAATCTTAGAGGATACTTATCAAGATCAGCAGATTGAAGATTTCCATATGGCTGAAAATGATGAAAGAGAAAGTTTCGTTTCAGATCTGTCCATAGAAGAAGGCAGCATGCAGGGAATTCAAGTTTCAATTTTAGAATTTGATGCAGTCAAGTCAGTTATTTCAGATCTAGATTCAGATTGTGATGACCAAGAATAATTGCTGAATCCCGTAAAGGAGAAATCTGCTGTTGAGATCATCTAGAATGAAGAAGACAGATTTATGGATCCAAATTTTCTCATGTCATCAGAACAAAGCCTTCATGAGGAGGCAATTTGGTCAGTTCATGAAAACCAAGATGAGACCTTCGTTCAAGTAAGTGAAGAAATGCCTTTGGACAAATCTTTGGTAGATGATAGAAATGATAGTGTTGGGTTTCAAGAATCATCTGAAGTTTCTTTTATCATGATTGATGAATGTAACAAGAATCTGGCTATCATATCATATGAAGATGACCTACAATATATTCAGACTACAGAAGATCAGACCATTCAGGATTCCCTTTCAGATTCTTCTTCGTATGTCTCATGGGTTGAAATGTTCTTTGAAGAAGAAATCTGCTCATCTATTTGTTCAGAGTTTTTTGAGGACCAGGAACATATTTTAACTGAAGTACATTATGAAGGAAGATCAAAAGAAAAAGAAAATGACACCTTATTTCTTCAGCAGGAGGTAAATCTTCATGTTTTTCACGATCCATTGGGAAATATGTTGCAGTCAGCAGTGAAGGTGATTATTGCAGTATTCAGTGATGAAGGAGATCATGGTCAATTATGTTTTTGGATGCCCAGTTACCAGTATCTATTGTTGACCAGGAGATCTGATCGAGAGAATCAATCAAGAAGGCATCTTCTTGATTGGTTACATTGGAAGGCCCACTATACATAATTGTACATATTTCATCAGTATGCAGGTGGTTGTCATAATGCTTTCAAATCTTGATGGACTGCTGCCTCTTTTTTAAAAAGCTTTGTAAATTTCTATTTTAAGTCAGTCATGAGTCATTTGTCGAGTCAGGTTTTTTCAGTCATTTCAGTTTGCATCAAGTTAGTTTGAGTCGTATTTTCATGTCAATAAATGAGTTAGCAGTCATGTGTCGATTTGTCAAAATAATGGATTCCATAGCCCAATGGATGTAAGCACTGTCTACTCTCCCAAAGATCTGTTGTTCTTGGCACCTCCAGGGAGCTACCATCCCCATTGGAGCCAATGTTAGAGTCGGTCTTGTCAATCCTCCGTCAGAGATCAAAACTCTTTTTGCATTTCATTTTTATGTGTCTCACTCGATTCACTCAATTGCATTTCTCTAGGGAGCATACCATAATCTGACGAAAGGGCCTTGTTGTTTATTTTCCTCATGTCATGTATCTGTTGGCTTGTGATTGACCATTAAAGTTCATCAGAATTCATCAAACTCAATGTTTCAGTCATTCATATTCATGGATGGTCTTTGGTCAGCAAAGAGTCTTTTAGAGTTTTAGGTCTAGGGTTTTGTCGATTTAGTCTGCATGAGAGGTTCCAAATCAGTTTCCATTACAAGATTTCATCATCAAATAATGCTCAAGACTGATTCTTCTTCAAAACTCTGTTTTGAAGAAGAAATCATTACATTTGTTTTCAAATATGTAATTATTCAAAGTTATCCAGTTGAATATGTTCACATGCAGCCTCGCCATGATCCTTTTCCGAATCCAACATCAATCATTCCTGCAAAAATAGCCAAAGGAGCCATCATTTAAGTCAGAAAGTCAGATGGAAATGAAAAACAGGGTTCACATTTGAAAAATTCAAAGTGCCAAAGTTCTACATTATTGGAAAGAGAATTTGCCAAATAGAAACAAAAAATCAAAGCCATGTCTTTATGAAGATATTTTCATTGTTTGAATAGCCATTTGCATCCAAGAGATTCATTGAAGGTCAAAGTTCAGTGGTGAGAGGACGAGATAGTGTGTTAAGATTGGACTGTGTGTTGGAGAATTCCATGCGGCGCATTGGAAGGAGGCACGGTGCATCCACACCGCGCGACGCATTGGGCCAATTTTCATAGTGTTAAATTGCACGGGCGCGGCGCACAGAGCCGACGTGGCGCACTGGGTGTGCGTGTGGCGCATAGAGCCCCAAGCCCGAAATTCATCAATACTTTTCAATTTTTCAAAATCAAACAAATCTTCCTGCTCTACATGAAATGAAACTCTTGCATCTCGATTTTAAAGTCGTGTTTGGTATGTTTGGAAGCAACCATTCCCTGCAATGGAGACTATCTACTTTATTCAGCCGTCAAAGGAGAATGTGATGACGTTCATGACTGATATGTCAGGAAATTCTCCTTTATACAAAAAGGCCTATGTTTTCTTTAGTTCACCTATCTCTAAAGATCTGGTCGGCCATATTAAAGGGGATATAAGTATTGTATCACAAATAGCTGCTTTAAGAGAGATGAACTTGGAGTACTTTTGTATTGATTCACAGGGATTTTTCTACAGATCATGAGATGGCATTAGAATAAATTTTTGGAGAGCACAATGAGAATAGTCGAGATTATGAAATTTTTCTTAATACTATGGCTTCTCAGCTTGCGATAGTTTTTGCATCTCTAAACGAGTTTCCAGTTGTTAGATTTCGTGTTGCCAGGTTAGCCATGGATGCAACAACAACAACTACCTTTTGGGATTTAATTCCAACAAATTTTGCAGTAGCACTCTGGGATTATCTTGTCAAGTATAGATCAACAGTACCAAAGTTTCCTCAGACATAAACTTGTGATCTGCTCATTGTTAAAAGATCGATTGATCAAATTTCTCTAGTGATATATGAATGGACATATGATGCGATGTGCCACAACTTACTGAACATGGAAGGCTTCCCTTCATTCAAGGCGAAATCTACATTCAACGCTATTTTTATTTAAAAATGGTTTTTTCAAACGGCAGATGGAAAGTGCAAAGTCAAAGACTGAAAGCCAAAATTAAACGAAGAATACCTACCACAACAAAGAGATAGGAATAGATTGTTTATTTTTGTCTTCAGTTGCAATTCAAAAGGGTCTACAGCTACAGTTTCTGCCTCCCCATTGGTTATCAACAAACAATATGCAGCGCTGCTCCCTTTAGAATAGATGATTGGCTCTTCGCTTTTGTTTGTTAATAATGATTAAACAACGCCCTATTTTTATCAGTTTGTTATCACACCTCTGAGTTTATTTATTTTATTGAAAATCAATTGTAAGGGAGAGAGTCTTGGGAAAAAGTGTGGGAGAAATACTCGGCACTTCACTGTATAACTTTGACAGAGAATCAATGAAAGGTTGCAGCTCTGGTTTATGAGATTCATGTGGCATGAGTTTAGCATATGTTTCTTCTTTCTATATCATATGTATCTTGTTATGTTTTACAGTGCATTCATAATCATCTCCAGTTGAATGCTTTTAAGTAGAAAAGGTAGAATCCAGTTATTGCTTTGCCTTGGGAAAGCATTCATTTTCTGTGTATCTTCTTCTGTTTGATAAGGATTCATCTATTATGCCCTTTTCAACCTCTTAATAGTCTACCCACTCCATAGTATTTCAAATTTTATGCTAAACCTCTTGCCTATCTTGCCTCATGAGATAATCTGTGTCTTTGATTTAATTTCTCCGCTCATGCTGTTCTCTATCCCATACATCCCTGAAACCCAGTCATTCATCAAAATACCTCCTTCATATTTATTTACTAGCCTAAAATCAGTATCCATTTTAGGTTATCTCAGGCCATATTGGAAATTTCTACCGAGATTGACTCGGAGGGAGTCCTCTCTTGTCCTCATAGGGCTAGCTACGAGGATGAGCGTGGTTTGGTGTTGTCCTTTTTTTGCCTTATTTCAGCCTAGGGTGGATTTAGGAACTAACACTACCCACTTAGTCACGTAGTCGGTACATACCAAGATGTACTTTCTTTCCATTTGAAGGTGGATTAATAGGCCCAATAAAATAACGTACCCACTTTTCAAATGGTTCTATGAGGACTTGTGGCTTTAGTGGCATTTCATCAGATGCTATTGGTTTGCCCATTCTTTGGCAGTGGTCACAACTTCTAACATATTTATTGGAGTCTTTAAATAATTCTGGCCAATAGTATCCCATATGGAGTATTTTGTACATTTTCCTCTTATCTGCAAAATGTCCACCACAAGGCTCATCATGACAAGCTTTTAAAATGTCTATTTTTTCATCTTGTCTTACACATCGTCTTATGATTAGATCAAAACTAGCATAAAATAGATCTCCATTAATCCATGTATATATAACACTTTCTCTAATTAATTTTCTCTTTTCTCTTGATGTAAAATGTGGAGGCAGTTTTCCTGTTGATAAATAATTTCCTAATAAGAATAATAAGAATATTCTTATTAATAACCTCCACCTTTATTCAACAAGTTGAAACATGGTGTCCCAACACATCCCCTCAATTAAAATCGTAAAACATTTCCCATTGCTAAGAGATAGATTAGTGTCAATACATCTTTGTAAAACATTTTCCAAATTGTTTAAACAATCGTCAAATGTATTCCCATAAACAGTGAAATCATCCATGTAGACTTCTACACATTCATGTATAAGATCAACAAATATGGTTAGGACAACTCTTTGAAAAGTAGTTGGTGCATTACGTGGTCCAAAAGGTAACACATTGTAATAATATGTTCCCCAAGGAAAAGTAAATGTAGTTTTTTCCTGATCTCCTAATATTATCTTAATTTGATTATAAACGCTAAATCCATCAAGAAAACAAAAGTAATTTTTCCTTGCTAATGAATCTAGGACTTGATCAATGAATGCTAGTGGAAATTGATCCTTTAGTATTTCTTTGTTTAATTCTCTATAGTCTACACAGATTCTCCATTTTCCATTTCTCTTGGGAACTACAACTAAGGGAGAAACCCATTCACTGTTTGAGATAGGGTAGATAAAACCTACCTGCAATAGTTTCTATAACTCTTCTTTTACTATCTCTTTCATCATTAGATTCATCCTTCTTTGTGGTTGTCTTATAGGTTTTATATTTTCATCTGTGTAAATGTGATGCATGCATGTTTTTGGATGAATTCTCTGCATATCTGTATAATCCCAAGCAAAATATTTTGATTATTTCTTTAGTATTTTAATTACTTGTTCTTCTTGTGACGATTGTAAATTGTTTCAAATATTAAGATTCCTTCGAGGGTTGATTTGAATTATTTTACTTTGAGAGCTTGTGATTGAGTTAACAGGAAAAATAGCTTCAAATTATGTTTGTAATGAATTAATAGTGCAATTTTCCTGAAAAAATTTATTCAAAAGTTGACTTGCAGCTTCATATTAAATGGTTCTAAGCTGCTCATAAATATCAGGTTCCAAAATGAAAAGATACATTAAGTTCTCATTATATTCTTCTCTAAAATCAAAGGCCTGATTTATGCTTAAGATAGGCTGAGTTTCTTCTATTTGTTCATCAGGACATGATAATAAATATGGAGATTGATCAGGAGGACAGAGTTTTATGTGATTCCTTTCATTCCATGTGATATGATCATACTTCTTAAACTACATCCAATGAAGGCATCTGTTGTGGCTAACCATGGTCTGCCAAGAAGTAGAGGATAGCCTCCTAAATTTGACTTTGGTTGTAGGACTAGAAAGTCTATAGGATATTCCCATGAATCCAAATAAACAATGATTTCCTCAAGTACTCCTTCTGGTACTACTTTAGATCTATCAGTGAGTTCCAAAATTGTAGTGGTAGGTCAGATACTGGGAAAGTTTAAACACTTCAGAGTTTCAGTTGTCATGACATTGATAGAAGTTCCTAATTCAATTAAATTTTTTAAGACTAAAAATTTGTTGAATGAAATTGTTACCATAGGTATTCCAGCGTCAACATATTTCTCAACTGTTGTATTTGTTGACATTAGACTTGCTAATTTCCAATGACATGGATTCTAGGTGGATCCTTCTTTCTCTTACTAGTTTTTTTGATGCATAATCCCTTTATTTCTTTTGTGTATATAAGAATATATTTGATAGCACGCAATAAAGGAATTTTAACATAATAATTTTTAATTCATCCAAAATATCAAATTCAGGAAGAGGAACTATAGATTTTTTCTCTACTAACCTTTCTAGAAAAGGAGGTGTTTGAGTTGTTATTGTTCTATTTTTCTGAATTTGATATTCTTCGTCATGTTTTTTAGGATTTATCCCCTATTCAAATTGCTCTTCTATAATCACAGGAGAGTATTTTTGTAAAAATTTCTGAGACCTTAAGTGGATGTTTTGAATGGGAAGGATGGTGTATGGCATTCCTTCTTTAGTATTGTAAATTGGTCTTTCCTTGTTACTCAGATTTGTTATTGGTTGAGATGGTAATTGAGTTGGTCTATGTGGAGGTTGGTTAGAGGTTGATTAAGTGTAGGTAATGGTTGTTGTGGAAATGGGTTTGATTGAGGGGGTTTCTGGAATTATTGATATGGGAATGGTTGTTGAGGATATGATTGTTGATATGACTATTGAGGATAAGGTTGGTATTGTTGTTGATATGGTTGTTGAGGATAAAATTGTTATGGATGCTAGGCTCCATAAGCATATCCTCGCCAACTTTGTGAAGGTTGGTATTGGATTTTCTATGGAGGCCAAACCTTCCATGGCATAGGAGCATTCCATGAGGATTGAGCAGGATATTGAAAATTCTAAGGAATTTGTTGAGTAAATTTATGAGGTAAGTTTTGAGGCATACCTGTAAACCATGGCTGCCAACGCCTTATAGGTTACAAATAGTAGAGAGAGTCAATCCCTTGTCCCTCTTCCATTGAGTTTACCTACAATTCCTTGAGTTTTGGGCAATTGTCATTTGAATGATTTTTTGTACATAGTCCACAAACCTGAATACTCTCTAAAGGGCATTCCTTTAGTGGATTTTTCTTTCTACATTTAGGAAAAAATATTGATAGTAACTGATCTTTTTCATCTTGATTTTTCTTGGCTTTTAGTCCATTTAATTGTTTCCCTAATGTTCTCAAGATATTAGTTTTAAAATTTTCAAATAAAATCCCAAATTCTGCTCTTGTTATGCTCCCTATTGTAGATTTAGTTACTTTTGAATTTACATCTCTTTTCCCACTTTTGGATCTTTCTCTTGAATAATTTTGACATAATTCTACAATCTCCTCAAACGGTAAATATGAGATGTCTTTTTTTCCCATTACATTGAGAATGTCAAGGTATTCATCTCGTATACCTTTGAGAAAAATTGTTCGAATGGTATCAGGAATTAAAGAGTGTTGTTTGGATTTTTGTAATTTGTAAGGAAATTTTTCTAAATATTCTTCCAAGCTCTCATATTCTTATTGAAACATCCAAAAAATATCTTCCTTCGAAACTCTAGGCCTATAATAGGCTTGACAGTTCTTAATAAAAAATTTCCTCATGTCTTCCAAAGAAGTAGTAGTGTGTTATCCTAATCCCATAAACCATTTTAATGTTGTTGCCTTAAGAGTAGAAGGTAAAATACAAATTTTATGTGTATCATCTATATAACCATAAGTACAACATAAAATATAAAACTCAAACTTGAATGAATTAGGATCTTCAAAATACATTCCATAGAAATTTGGTAAAACAGAAGGTGGAATATTCTTCATTTTTACCTCCTCTCCAAGAATTTATCTAGTATCTAGAATTGGGAATCCAAAGGTAGCTTCCTGATCATTGTCTATTTCTACATCATGTCGTCTCTTATTGTCATATTCTTTTTTGGCATCTTCTTCTCCTTTTCCTTTTGCTTATATTCTCATTGCTTCCTCTCTTTTTCTTTTCCATTCTGTTTGTTGCCTTTGATATTTTATCCATTGTTCTAGAGTTAATATTGGGACATTAGATCCTTTTCCTTACTCCGCAATTTATTTCTTAGTTGTTTGAAATGTCTTGATAAACAGCTGAGTTTGTGTTTCTTCAACTTTTTCTATTTGTTCAAGGATTGGTTGATCTACTTGTTCAAGAATTTGTTTTTGTGTATCTCTTTGTTTTCCTATGGAATATTTTTATGTTTGCATTTTTACTTCATAGGCTAATATATTTTTTCTTTCAACAAGAGTCAATATTTGTCTCGAACGTTTTTTTTCTTCCAATTCTTCTAAATTTGGTTTTCCAGCAACTAGTGTAATTAGTCCTAATGGTCCTTCTTCCATGGATGGTTGAGTAGTTGGGGGGTTTTGTTTGGAAAATATAACTTTTTCATCTCTTTCTCTAGGCATAAAGAAGCATAACTAAATGATAAAATCAAATTTTTTGTTTGTTTTTGTTTTTTTTTATGGAAATGAAAATGAATTCATCTTGACTTCTACCCTCTAAATGTGCTTCCCCGGCAATGGTGCCAAAATTTTGGTCCAATTTATGAGTTTAAATCAGATCATTAATTCTTTTATCAATCCGGTTTTCATAATCTTAGAAACACTCCAACACATATGGTTTAGAGGTAGTTTCTACAAGTTTAGCAGTTTAACTAGTATTTTTTCCAAGCAAGCTTAATTCTCCCTTACAGGAGAAGGATTCAAAAAGCCTTAAGTGGAAATATTAACACTTCCAGATTATCAATTTTCCTTAATGAATCAAATAGCAGCAAACTATCAAACATGAAATGAAAAATTTTGACAATTTCAGTTATTGATTGTGAAAGAAAGATAAAGTCCACTTACAAGGAGTCAATTCATAATATCTATTAAGAAAACATATCAACAATAACTTAATCAAAATATAAATAAGATGAGAAACCTTGGATAAATACCATGCTCTCTTACGAGAGGTCAATTCATATTATTATGTTATCAAACATGTCAATTAGAATTTAGCCAAAAATTGAATACTGAAAGGAAGTATAGAAAACTGAAATGAAGATATAGAAAACTGAAATGAAAATTACAGCAAATCAAAATGATACCAAAAAAGGAGAAAATAGTGCACAATCTCAGCAATGGGGGCCCTCCACGCTTCCGATGTGCACCTTAGATGAATATCAGCTAAGGAAGATTTGTAAATCAGATTTAGCATCATCCATAAAACATAATCGAATAAAAATAACTATGAACCAACTTATTTCAATAATTTTCAAAAAGTCTCCAAATTCACATAGTTAAAAGAGATGTTTTCCTCTAAATATCACATATTTATACAAGTATTTTGTAGCTAATTAAATAAAAGTTCTCAAATACATTTATGATACCTTTAGATAAGGCCTACAAGTCAAATTCAGTACTCCTATATCTAAAATATGGGAAAAAACCATTGAAATCATATTTAGCCCATATTTCATGCAAATCAAGGGATATTTTTGAACAGCTAGTCTGGTTTGACCAGTGTTGACCGGCCCTAATCTAGTTGTTTTGGTGTGAACCAATAGGTGTTCACCCATCCTTGGTTCCCATAATTTCGAGATATGCATTTGGTTTGAGCCTAGGTGTCGTGCAACCATTACTTGAAACGAGCTATTACAGGATTTTCCAGTTCTGTCATAATTTAATTTTAATGCTTAATTTTGACTAAAGCACTAAAATAATTAAAAGACATGATTTAGCTACCTTGATGTGAAAAATGAGTGACTATGATGATAATATGATGAGAAAAAGTGATAAATGATGAAAATGTATAGGGTAAAATAAGCCAAAATGGGAAGCTAACAATAGTGAAAAGGGAAGGATGCAGATGGATTTCTTACAGATTGTCCCTTTTCCAAAGGCCCATTCTGATTACAAAAAAAACATATTTTCTTTTGATTCCAAATAGATTTATCCAATTGGCCAAATGGATATTCACAGATAGTCAAGAGAAATTATTTTCTCTACAATGACTAACACTGCCATGGCATTATCAAAATTGAAAACATCTCTTTCAAATGTCTAGTCACAATTAAATATTGAGAAACTTTCCTATTTAGCCAAAGATAATAAAAACTAAAATCATTGGAGAATTTAGTGATTAAAATTGGATATGATCCTAAATATTTCAAATTTGTAGAAGAAATCCTCAAGAAGAAGAATGCAAACGTTGAAGATCTTTGAAAACAACTCAAATTTCCTTCTACAGAGGATCCCCAAACCAAGGAGATAGAGGAAAGTGAGAAAAATAGAGAGGAAATGTTGAAGATGATCATTGAAAAAAACATACAAATTAAGAAGATGGAAGAACAAATTGAAGGTCTACTCAAAGGGAAAGAACAATCTACTCATATGGCTATAATTCCAATTTTAGTTGTATCCATAACAGTTGCAAGGACAACACCAAGTTCTTCATCAACAAAAATAGGTGATACAAACAAAATTATGCCAGACTTTTCTCTTCAAAAGCAGGAAAATGAAAAACTTCAAGATAAATTCAAGAATCTATAATCACAAAAAATAAAGAATGAGACTCTCTATATGGAAGAAATGCATAAAACCCACATGTTAACATAGAAATTTTAGAAGTTATAAAGTGAATTATTGATGGAATACACCTTAGCCCAAGCCAAGGAATGAATTTGGACATAAATAAGTTAGGCTACGATTGAGGTATGGCCCTCCATACAAATTATCTTTGAATAAGGAGAATTAATCATTAAATGTAAAAAAATCATTGAACAGGAAAAAGCAGCACTTAAACAAAAACTAGCTGAAACTTTAGATATGATTAAGGTATTGAATTCGAAGAACAAAGTTGAATTAGAGCAGTTTCATATTACAAAAAAAACAAAAACTATTTTAGAAATAAAAAAGGTTCTACAGAAAAACAACTTATTAACTCAGTTAGAAACCAAGTGCCAAGCTTTGGACATTGTTGTCCATATGTTTCATATCAAGTTCAATCTACTAAATCAAAGAGGATTGACAGGATTAGTAGCACCAAATGATAGGTTAATCAGTGTGGAGGAGTATTGCAAAAATATTTATACAATTGCAACTGATAAAGACAATTTTTTAGGGATTAAAGGTCATTTGACAAGGAAGGATTTTCTGGAGGATTTAGAGTTTGATTTAATAATCAAACATGAAATTAAACATATTTTTATCAATAAGCCTACTTTTAAAAGATATACCGAAGCGGATGAAGTTTATAGAAGATTGATTAAAATTGGAATACCGAGTCAAGAAATATGGGATTATTTATGTGAAACCATCGAGTAAATTCCATATTCAATAGATGTCATCAAAGAAGCACATTTTGGGGCCACATCATCAACCACTTTCTTGAAGACAGTGCCAGCTCGACTCAGTAATTTTTGTATTCCTATATTTTGATACTATTTTTGTAATCTATTTAAATGCTTCTAAAAGATAGAATTTTGTATAAATAACTCTCCATCCAAGTTATGAAGGGTTGAACCCTTGGATGAGCACTTGTAAAGCAGAATTGTATCAGCTAAGATCATTGATCATTAATGAAAGGATTATGGATTTGTTTCAAACATCTTGTCTCTTTGTAAGTATTTCCAGTTTACATTTCATTTTGTTTTCCACATATATTTAAGTTTTATGGAGATAAATAGGTAAGAGAAAAATGAATATCAGTCTATCTTAAATCCTTTGAAGTTATCAGCTATTTTAGAGATTGATTTATTAGACTATTTGTCTAGATAAGTCCCTCTATATCTATTAATTATCAGTCATCTTCATAAGGTTAAATATATATATATATATATATATATATATATATATATATATATATATATATATATATATATATATATATATATATATATATATATATATATATATATATATTAAGTTGTAAACATTGCTTTTCAGCCTTTCTTTCTTATTATAAACTAAAGGTTCAATTTGAATACTTAGTAGATCATAGTTTCGTACATTTTCTATCTTTCACATATACAGAATAAAATCATTGTTTTGAAGTAAAAGAGTAGCCCTTTCTTAATATTCAATACTATTGAAAGTTTAAAATATATGTCTGTAATTTTCTCATAGCATTGGTCATCCAAAAAATCCTTTAAAAACAACAAAATATTTTAGATTCTCTGGCATAATTAATTAGCCTATAATTATCTCAAAGAAAAACATTTCCTACACAAGACAATATGGGATAGAAAGGCTCATGAGCTTTGGATGTATCCCATAAAATTAATTTTATGCCTTAGAGGAGGAGAGGGCTGGAGAAATATTTTCTAGGAATTATTTTTAACATGGGGGAACAAATTCACCATCTCGGAGGAGTACCATTACACGGGGGTGGAAATGAGAGGAGCTACAACTTACTAATCCTACTAGGGGAGAATTAGTAGTTAATTGGTAAATCCTAATTTTTTGTTTTATATGGTTATTTTTCCTTACATATGAAAATGTGTTTGTTATTTTTGATACATGGGATCTCAATACTAATGATTGATTATCTTAGGCTTTGTACATTTTGGATTGGTGAGGTCACTAGCACCAACAATAATATCTCTACTACCATCACTTCCTTCACCTCCACTAACACCTATGGATATAGCTAAGAGGAAGATTCTATGTAAAATAAATTAGGACTAATATCTTGGGTCCAGTGAGACTATTGAAGACTCTATTGTTGAAACTAGATAAGTTGACTAGGGGTGTCCCAAAGCTCCAATAGGCAATCACATATCCCTGGAACACTGATGTTTATGTTGTTGTACTAGGAGAATGGAGGCCCCTATTATAGTGAGTGGAAAATGATAGTTGAACATAGAGGGACTTACATCCATCATGGATCGATACACCAACCTAGGTGTAGTTGGGTTGATTATCCATGAGACCACCATTTTTTGAATCATGGCATATGTGTATATGAATATTTTTTGAAACATAAAATTTATTATACAAAATTCACGAAAAATTCTCTCTCTCTGATATGGATTATATAAATTTTTTTCATCCATCTCGATGTACTCAGAGTGGAAAAAGTGGAGGAATCATCTCACAGGACCATTTTTATCGGGGGGGGGGGTGCAGTTTGGAAAAACGAGGTCTGGAACTTTCCGGGAGCATTTTGAGGCATAAAATGATTTTTTTGGGGGTAAAAAATTCTCGCTTTAATGCGAAAAATGTTCATGTTATTCTACACATAGATATATTTCCAACAACACAAGAAGCATGTCAATCAAGGTCCTTATGCAAAAGCTACGCCACCCAGAAGTTTACCTTCCTATTTTCACACCTATAATTTGGGAGGATGTCGTGTTAGCCCCCATTATTCATGGGAAAATGGGATAGGAATGTGATTATGATGTAAAATACTCTAGAATATTCTATATTATAACTCTAGTAAGAGTTGATGTAATCAAACTTAAGCGCTAGTAGGCTATCAAATTGTGTTATAACCGGGCCACTAGGAGGAAGAGGATGCCATTATTTTAAGAGAATTTTGTCCCATAGTTGAGAAAATATAGCTAAGATAGATAGGATTTAGAGCACATGGAGAGGAACTATGCACTATAACATCCCAAGGGCCACAAGCCTTACTTCTTTGTACCTGCAGCCATATTTCCAGACAGAGAAAGAGAGCGAAGTGACCTCACCTTCCAAATGGATTTTTTCCCAAAAGGATTTCCCATAGCATATATTGTGTCTTATGTGTGTGTTTGAGCTCTATTCTATCATTCTATATTTTTCTACATAATTTCCATTCACATGCATGCATTAACTATAGTAAAATCTACAGATCTAGAAATTTAATAAAAGTGTAATAATGTATAATTTCATGTTTTTAATATAATATTATTATATCTATTGTGATGAATTTTCTTGTGGAATATCCACGATAGTTTACGGATCATATTGGTATTAGAGTAGGTTTATTAGGGTATGTTTTGGATATTTGTAGGGGATCTAGATTATAGATCGATGGGGCCAAAATCGTAAAACCCTATTCATGGTCAACAAATCTGTATATGCCCCTTGCAATCCTACATAGGAGAGGTTTTTTTTTGCTAGAACAACAAGCCATAGAAATAAATCACAATGTAAACCTTTGCATGGGATACATGAGAAATAATCTTGGGATATTTGTAGAAGACAAGGGTTCAAATGTAGAGGACAAATTAGAAGGGGGATTGAGAGATCGAGAAGAAACGAAGAACTAATCAAAGAAATAACTCGATAAATATCAACCCAGTTCAAGTGCTGTGAAACTATAAAAATCCATATTTAAAATGGATGCAAAAGTAAATATGAAGTCATACCATAGCAATATCGAGGTTCTGAAATTGAAACACCGATTGCAATAAGTGGAAATTTATTTCAATGTCCACCAAATTGAAGAAGGAAAAAAAATCTCATTTTCATGGCTGAAATTAGAGGGCCATGCACTGACTTGGTGGGATAGCCACACGAAAAACCTAAGGCTGGAGGGAGAACCTCCAGTGAGTAAGTGGGAATATTTCAAAACCCTCATTAAGTCACAATTTTATCCCATCGGGTATGCAGAGTACCAGTGGATCCAATGGAATTACTTCAAGAAAAAGTCGGGCCAAAGTGTGGAGGAGTACACGATTGAATTCAAAATTATGGCTATAATGTTTGGTATCTCTCCAAAGAACCATGATGTACTCCTCAAGTATTTTGGGGCTCTACACATCCATTTGTATGAGCAAGTGATGTTGTTCAATCCCAAATTGGTGGACGCGGATTGTGTACATGCACAACACCTAGAGAAAATATGCTTGAAGAGAGCACAATAAAGTGGATAAAAGCATAAGGAGCAACAAGCTTCTTATAAGGAGGGGAAGAAGAAGAAAAAATGAGGAAAAGATGAAAAGACAACAACCACAACACACCAGTGCAAATTTCCTAGCAACCACTGCAACATTGATGGCCATACATAGGAGAACTGTTGGAAGTTGCATCTAGAGTTGAACCCAAAGAACAAGAAGAAGAATCCCATGTTCATTGATTTCAAGAAACCAAGTTGAAATTAGCTCATATGTGGATGAGAATATCGTTTTTACTCTAGTGCAGAAGGAGGTGAATCTAAGTAGCCTTCAACAACATGAAGAGAAAGAAATGACTAAACTATTACATATAGATATACAGGTCAAGAAGACAAAGATTTATGCTATTTTTATGGTCTGGATTGGATCATTATATTTTTTCATCCATTTTTATGCATTTGGAGTGGAAAAAGTGGAGGAATCATCTCATGGGATTTTTTTAACTGGGGGGTCCCAATGTGGCAAAACGAGGTCTAAAACCTTCCGAGAGAATTTCCAGGAATCAAAGGTCTTTTTTTGGGGGTGAAACATTTCCACTTTAGTACCACACCTTTTCATGTTATTCTACACATAGATATCTTTCCAACGATGTAAGAAGTGCATCAATCAGAGTCTGTATGCAAAAGTTATGCCACTTAGAAGTTTAACTTCATGTTTTCACACCTATAGTTTGGGAGGATGCCGCGTCAGCTCCCATTATTCATGTAAAAGGGGATAGCCACGTTATTATGATTTAAAATGACTCTAGAAGAGTCTATATTGTAAATCTAGTCAAGGGTTGATGTATTCAAACTGAACCACTAGTAGGCTATTAGACAATGTTATAACCATACCACTAGGAGGAAGAGGCATTTCATTCTTTAGAGATTCTTTTGTTCCATATCCAAGCAAATATAGCCAAGAGAAATAGGAGGTAGAGCACACATAGAGGATTTGTGCACTGTTGCAGCCCATGGGCTACAAACATTACTTCTTTGTACCTACAACCATATTTCTAGGTAGAGAAAGAGAGTGAAGCAACCTCACCTTCTAGTTGGGTTTTCTCCCGAAAGGGTTTCCCAGAGAGCATATCTTGTGTCTTATGTGTATGTTGGAATTTATTTTTTCGTTCCCTAATTTTCTAAATAATTTCCATTCGCATGCATGATCCAAATGGAAAATGGAATCCACCCATGGTATTCATCCAACATGGAATTTATCCATGGTATTGTAAATAACATCGACCCATGGCATTCATCCACCCATGGTATTTATCCACCCCTGGAATTTATCCATGGTATTGTAAGTGGCATCCACCCATAGTATTCATTCACCTATGGTATTGTAAGTGAGAAACACCCATGGTATTTACCCACCCGTGGAATTTACCTATGGTATTGTAACAAAAAAAGGCTATAAGTGACAAGTCACATTTTGTAAAAGGAAAGATTGTCCACCACAATGTAGCTTTTACAGTTATTCTTTGTTTTAATAAAAATTTTCTTTGCAATTTTATTTATGGTTGTGTTCTCTCCTTTTTCTGGCATTTCAATTTTTCAGATCTTGGGGGCCTCCTCGCCAAGATCCATGGGAATGAGGGTTTGAGGCATATTTCAATTTCAAATTTTTGCAGCAAACTTCAACAAACTTCATGCAAGTGCCACAACCTCCACGAATCACTTTCTTGGGATATTGGAGGGGAGGCCCCCTATTGGGTGCAGGAATTACACTTAAGAAAACTCCTCAACACTTAATTGTCAACCCGGGGGATTCGTAAACTTAGAGATGAAGCACAAGCAATGCCAGAGATGGTATGAATTTTCCTAATAGAAATTCCTACTTTCTTAAATAAAAGAATGCATTTGCAAAGGAATCAAAATAAAAAGGCAATCACTCCAAGTGATCAATTTTTAATTACTGAGTATGTGTTATGTTTTTCTTTAGCAGATAAACTTTAGAAGTCTCATCAGATGGGCCCTTCAAACCTGCTTATGTAGAGATTTCCTTCTTACAGTAATCTATCCTGCACTATCGCGGTCTGCTTGAACTAGTGCATGAACAAAGATTTATGCAGAGGGTATAAATAGTATATTTACTAAAATCGTTTTATTTCCTGCAAGAGCTTGAAATTTTTCAGGTTCAGAACACTCAGATCTCGTGGCAAGAAACTAGTTCTTGCACCATATCAGAGCTTCTTACACTTAATATTTAATCCTTAAAATGAGTGTTCAATTATTGCAAGTGCTAGCTTTCTATCAAATCAAATTGCACACATAAAATTGAATGCTTCTAATTTTAACAAAATGCAAAAGTAAAGAAACAATCATTTATCTTGTCATAATCATTTAAAGACAGAAAGAAAGTCGCAGAAAGTAAATTAAGAAAACTCGCTGCATCACACCAACGTGCGCTGGTGCAAGTTCATTTCTCCTGCTTGTACGAGGTGGGAAATCCAATCTGAAATTAAATGTAGGAAAGTAAATTGAATCGCAGAAAAAGGAAATATCACACCAACGTGCACCAGTGCAGGTTCACTTCTCCTGCTTGTACCAGGCAGGAAATCCAATACGAAATTAAATGTAGGAAAGTAAATTGAATTGCAGAAAAAGAAAATATCACACCAACGTGCACTGGTGCAGGTTCACTTCTCCTGCTTGTACCAGGTGGGAAATCCTATCTGAAATTAAATGTAGGAAAGTAAATTGCAGGAAAAGAAAGTGTAACTACTTCACACGACAGATCCGTTTTCAATAAGACAGGAATACATGTGCTGAAAGTTAAATCACACTTTAATAAATTAAACATAAATTACAGGAATATATGTGATGAATGTTAAATCACACTTTAATAATATAACCACACATTACAGGAAACAAAAAATAAGGTGAACATGCTTGGTTGGCTGGGCCCTAGCCAACCAGCGCGTTCCCCTTTTTAAATTAAAACGCTGCTCAGTAAACTAGTTAATTCATCAGCTTAAAAACAGAAAATGATTTATGAAACATGAGGCGGAGCTCCCTTTCTTATTAATTCACAAAGGCAAAGTACATCTTGAAATACAGAGTCCAACCCAGATTTGGGCGATACCAGCAAAACAAAGTTACAGCAACACTGTTGTAGCGTCGCTCTTCCCCCCCCCCTTTTCTACGTGCATCATTCCTCCTTTTATAATCTTTCATAATGATTAAAACAAGTCATTCTTTGCAAGGAATATGGGGATTGAATCCTAACCAATTCTAATTGCATATTATAACAATACAACTGTTCCCCCATTAAAAGAATATAGATTTAATACGAATTTTCCAATTCTGGGATTTTTCTAGAATTCTAGAAAATTTGGTAATTTTAACAAAATACCTCCAGAGCGCCTTCGTATATCTTCAACCATTACGTATTTTGGAAAACAGCCCAACTGTTACTCAATTTCATATACTGGGAAAAAAACCCATGCCACGGAATTTCTTTATTTACCTTCATCTACACAAAAACTGAGGCAGAAGTTGGTAGTCTGGAAACTTGTTGACTGTGTTTTCTAGAATTATGGAAAAAACAGTCTTTTTTATAAAAGTGCTTCAAATACCTATTCGTAACTTTTGGAATACTTTGAATCTCGGGAAATAGTTTCGGTTATGGGTAATTGGTTATATTTGTGAAAAACCCATTTGCTCGGATTTCCATAATTCACCTCCATTTGCATAAAAATCGAGGTCAAACTTGGCCATTTAGAAATTATGCGTATTTTGAGCAGACTTGTTAATTTGCAATGCTGGTGTAGGAATGTGTTCTATAAGAACCCTGCTGATACTAGTGCAAGAATGTGTGGTGCAGGAACTTCTCCTCTATCAGAATAGGCATATAACCAACTTTGTAAACCTGCAAACACACAAACTATTATTAAATATGCCTTTAATGTTTAAATCTCATTAAAATAAAGGAATAGCAAATACTTACTTATTATCTCCGAGAATGCACAAAACTATGACAATGACTATTCAATCTAAACAAAAGCGTGAGTGATTTCGAGTAAAAGGTGATATAAATCAAGGTAAAACAGAGGCCCAACATCCCCCCATGCTAACCTTCTTGCATGTCCTCATGCAAGGAAGTCAATTGTCGTGTTGTTGCTCCCTTGCAAAAGGAAAGATTAAAAACATTTATGGAAATTTGTAATGATGTTTCCTGCAATTCTATGTGATCACATTTCCTATGCTAGATAAAGCTTGTTTCAAGAATAGAGTATTTGCTGGAATCTTTGATTATTTATACTAATTTCAAGAAAATTTATCACAAAAAATACCAAATTGCAAGGATGGTGCATGCTTGCACTGATTTTCTTACACCACCTAAACTGCGCTACTTTGCTGGCACTTTTCTGCTTGCACTACTGTATATTACAACGTGATTTCACTGGTGCAAGAATAAAATCTGCTAAAAAAACAGGGAATTTTGGTAAAAAGTGGGTTGGACTTTAACATGACTTCCTCAATCATATGGAAGGTTTGCTTTTCCATTTCTTTGATGCTTCTGAGCATATCCTTCTACTCTTTCTCCAGTAGATCCTGAAATAAGTTCACGAGGGAAGAAAGAAGTGGGAAAAGGGAAAAATTTAGAATGGGAAGGAAGTTTATTACAGGGATTCCAGGAATGGTACCATCAAGAGGGCGTAAACAGAAGTGGGATAGGAAACAAATTCAAGGGGTAAAGTGGGATTTACGAAGTGGATGGGAAGGTTCTACCTGCTAACCATGTTACAGTTCTAATGAAAATATCAATTGTAAGAATGCAACAAGATTAGGTATAAAAAGTAGAAATTATAGACAAAAAAGTAGGTACATATCTGTTACCTTGTCCCGAATGAATTCCTTGTTTTGTTTCTAGATTATGCGGCGCATATTTAGAGGCAACCACCACCAATACACATTGCTACCAACCAAGATCTTGTGAGCAGTCATCATTGAGTAATTCATCACTCTAAATACCATGAAAGTCAAAATGAGTTATGATATTAATTAGCAACCTCTTTATTTAACACTCTAAATTTCGTTGTCATCCGGATTCAAACTAAATTTCATCTTAATATTGCACAAAGAATAACCTTTACTAAGGGTACCACATCCTTAAAGATTCTTGATTTTGAAAGATATAACTCAAAGCATCATGTTCAAATTGTCTTTAAAACCATTGTCCAAGAAAAAAAGGATAAGTTTAGGGGAAGAGAAAGATAGCCAATAAAATCATAGTATGCAATTAAATTTAATACCATAGACAAAGCCCTGCTACCCACAGGTGTCCATAACCTCAGTAGGGGTGTCTTTTGACCCATCGAAATGTCTGTGTCCCACTTACTAGGCATGGATTCAGAGTTATCTTATTTTAGGTCCCTATATTACTAGTATAGTCCCTTATTGTTGTTAGTGTAACCCCCTTATTGTTATTATTGTACCCTTATAACCCCCATATTGTTATTATTGTGCCGTTAAATTATTATTGTTAGGTTGGTTAGGATTACATTGTGGCCCCATGGACTCCTATATATAGAAAGGAGGTTTTGTAATTTGAATCATCGAAGAATTGTTCATTCATGTAATGTATTGGAGGTTTCCCCCTCAAAGTGGCTTATTTTTAAGGCATTGATATCTCTTTTCTTCTCTTTTTGGAGCTGGTTTCACAACATTTGGTATTAGAGCTTTGAGATTCTAGGGTTTCGCAGCTCCAAACAGGTCATCGTGGAATTTTCGCTATAAATTTTTTTCTACGAAGGTTCAGAATCTGAAATTTGTAGAGTGCGAAGAAAAAATTCTGAGGAACATCATCGCAAAATTTCAGAGCTTGGTTCACAATATTTTTGGAGATATGATCTGTGCAAGTTATGTCATTTTGCAGGCTCCTGAATTTAACCTAAACAAGTCATCGTGGTATTTTCATAATAATTTTTTTTCTACGATGGTTCAAAAGCTAAAATGTTTAGAGTGCGAAGCCACAATCTTGAGGAACATCATCGCAAAATTTCAGATATTGGTTCGCAATATTTTCGTAGATATGATATGTGGTAGTTATGGATTTGTGAGGCTTCTAAATTTCATCTCAAAGAGGTGATCGTGGTAAAATCTTCATATCTCTCTCTCTGAGCATCGGATTGGAATGCTGTAAAAAGTGTCCATAAGTACACGGACTATATTTTTTGGTCTATCAATTTTAGGGCCAAAGGAGGAAACAGTGACACGTGGCAATTCATACAAGTTTTCTCTACTGAACCAATCCAAAATTGGGTCATTGTGGGAGATTGGACATAACTTTGCCTTGAAGAATCCAAATCAGATCAGACCTGTGGCATTTGAAAGAAGCTTCAGAGGGCTACTATAGGGTTGAATTTTAGATATTTAGGATTCGCAATTATAGAGATAATTCAATTTCAATATCGAGCTCCCCAAAAGCAAGTAAAAGGTGTGTATTTTTTTTTCCGAATTGCATAAGTCTTGTTTGAAGAATCAAGTTGAATTGATTCCAAGGGAATATTGTAGAATAGAAATCAGTATTGGATTCTAAAATGGCCCCTAAAAAGAATTAAACACCCATTAAGCCTTTAGAAATATCTACTATGACGCATGAAGACGAAGAATGGAAACATGACATATCAAAATTACAAGAGCAAGTGCAGCAAATTTCGCTCTCGCAAAGAGCAACAAAAAATGACATGGAAGTTTTGAAGAAAGGCATGGAAACTAAGATGGATGGTTTGAAGAAAGGCATGGAATATAAGATGTATGGTTTGAATAATGGCATGGAATCTAAGATAGATGGCATGGAAGCTAGCATGGAATCTAGGATGGATGACATGGAAGCTAAGATCGATGAGAAAATGGAAAACATGAAGAATGATCTAAAAGCAGACATGGAAGGTTTGAAAGTTTTGATACAATAAATGTTTCCTAATGGTGAAAATATAGTAGAGGAAACTCATGATGAGAACAAAATTAATGTTAATCGTGATTCCATAAAATCTAATGTTAGCGGGAAGAACCACCATATTCCAAAACTGGATATGAGGAAGTTTGGTGGAAAGGATCCTATAACATGGATACTACAGATGGAGAAATATTTTGATCTCCATAATGTGCAAAACACACAAAAGGTACGCATTGCAACTTTACATTTAGAACAAAATAAATTTGTATGGTATCGATGGCTTTGCTCCCGTAAAAAAATTGTCACTTGGTCAATTTTTATGGAGGAAATGATAGCACATTATGAGGATACAAAGAGCAACACCTTCTTTAACCAATTGATAAATCTCAAACAAAAGGGTTTAATAGGGGAGCACATTGAGGACTTCCAAAAATTGAATATAAGGGTAACTGATATTCCAGAGGAACACAGGATTGATCTCTTCATAGGTACTTTAAAGGATAACATCCAACATGAAGTTCGTGTTTTGGAACCTGATTCATTGGAGAAGGCATTCAGGTTGGCAAGAAAAATTGAATGTAAAATTATGGCGACAAAGAAGCCTACCACTCACTTCTATAAAGAGGGAAGTGTTGCTACTCCTAGATTTCCACAACCTACAAGGTTGACACCACAAAAATTGGAAGAAAAAAGAGAAAAGGGGCTTTGCTACAGTTGTGATAGAAAATACACTAAAGGTCATAAGTGTGCTGAGAAGAAATTATTTTACATAGATTGTGAAGAGGAAGAAGAAAATGAACAAGAAGAGGACATACACCAGGAACCAACCCAAGAAGAGGAAGAAATGAGTCCGACCATATTGTGTAATGCATTGGCAGGAATTACCACTCCTCAAACTCTCAAGATAGAAGGACATATCAAGAAGAAAAAGGTAATAGTGTTGATTGATTCGGGTAGTACCCATAATTTTGTTCATTGTAAGGTAGCCAAGGAATTGAATTGTTTCCTATACCCAGCACCAGAATGTCAAGTGATGGTTGCAAATGGAGGAACTATAAATTGCTCTGGAAAATGCCATAATATCAAGCTAACCATGGGGGAATATGTATTGAATAGTCCAATGCTTTCCATTCCTATGGGAAGTGTTGATGTTGTACTAGGAGTACAATGGTTACAATATTTGGGGACGGTAGCTTTTAATTTTCAAGAAATTTTCTTGAAATTTTTTTCAGAAGGAAAGGAAGTCGAATTACGGGGTATTGCAGGGAAGCCGAGAAAGATAATAAGCTCTAATGTCATGACAAAGCTTCTAAATAAATAAAAACGAGACATAATTTCACAATTATGCTCACTAGAAGTTCCAACACCAAAATAATATATTTATGCAGATCTCCAAAAAGTCTTGGACAATCATTTCAAGGTTTTTGAAACTCCAAAAGGACTCCCACCTATTTGTGATCATGATCATGATATTCATTTGATTCCAGGAAGTGTTCCTCTAAACATCAGGCCTTATAGATATCGTTATGTCCAAAAGAGCGAATTTGAATGTATGATTGCAGAAATGTTAGAGGCGGGTATAATTCAACCTAGTCAAAGTTCTTTCTCTGCTCATGTAGTATTGGTACACAATAAGGATGGATCATGGCGCATGTGTCTGGATTATAGGGAGCTCAATAAGCTCACCATTAAAGATAAATTTCCCATTCCTGTGATTGATGAATTATTGGATGAATTACATGAAGCAATTTATTTTACCAAATTGGATCTTCTTTCAGGGTATCATCAAATTAGAATGAATACTAAAGATATTCTGAAAACAACATTTCGAACTCATGAGGGTCATTATGAATTTTTGGTCATAGCTTTTGGCCTTACCAATGCAACTTCTACATTTCAAGGGTTGATGAATTCCATTTTCAAACCCTTCCTTAGAAAATTTATGCTAGTATTTTTTTATGATATACTAATCTAAAGCAAGTCTTGGAAGGATCATGTTCAACATGTTGACAGGGTGCTCAAACTATTGCAGGAGAAACAATTATATGCAAAAACATCCAAATGTTTCTTTGGAGTACAAGAGGTGGAATATCTGGGTCATATTGTATCGCACGAGGGTGTTAAGGTAGACCCTAACAAAGTTAAATCCATTAAGGAATGGAAAGTCCGCACAACCATAAAGCAGTTGCAAGGATTTCTTGGGTTAACAGGGTATTATCAAAAGTTTGTTAAGAATTATGGGAGAATAGTAGCACCTCTAACAACATTATTGAAGAAAGATGCATTTTCATGGACTCCTGAAGCAACTAAGGCCTTTAAACATCTTAAAGAGGCAATGTGCCTAGCACCAGTCTTAGCTATGCCAGACTTCACAAAAACCTTTATTGTGGAATATGATGCCTTAGGAAATGGAATTGGTGTTGTTTTAATGCAAGAAGGAAGACCCATTTCTTTTGAAAGTCGTCCAATCAAAGGAAAGTATTTACAGAAACCTATTTATGAGAAGGAAATGTTAGCAATACTGCATGCACTAAAGAAATGGAGAACTTACCTAATGGAAAGACACTTCAAGGTAAAAACTGATCATGATAGTCTTAAACACTTTTTGGAACAAAGACTATCTTCAGAAGAGCAGCAAAAATGGGTCACAAAGATGTTGGGTTATGACTTCGAAATAATATACAAAAAAGGGAAGCTAAATGTTGTTGCAGATGCACTCTCAAGAAAGAATGAAGAGGTGGAAGCATTTATTTGTGCCATTTCTATTATCCAACTAGTTTGGATAACCAAAGCAAGAGATGAATGGAAGAAGGACAAAGAAGTGTGGACACTCATTCAAAATTTGCAGCAAGATCCTAGTACATCTGATACATTTAGTTGGAAAATGATTCCTTATGGCACAAATATCGCTTATATATTTGTAAGAATTCCCAACTAAAACAAAATATTCTTTTGGAATTTTACACTTCTCCTTTAGGAGGACACTTAAGATTTTTAAAAGCTTACCACAGTGTGAAGAAAGAATTTTTTTGGGATGGCCTTAAATTTGATATTCAAAATTTTTTGGCATAATGTTTTGTTTGTCAGCAGAATAAAGTTGAGACAGTTAAGACCCCTGGTCTTCTACAACCTTTATCCATTCCAAGTCAACGTTGGGAGGATATTTCAATGGATTTTATCACAGGTTTACCTAAGTTCCAAAGGAAAGAGTGTCATCATGGTGGTAGTTGATAGACTTACCAAGTATGCACACTTTTGTGCATTATCTCATCCATTTAAAGCAAGTACATTTGCTAATAAATTTATGGACACAATTCAAAAGCTACATGGAAACCCAAGGGTTATTGTGAGCGACAAAGATTCCATTTTTACTAGAAATTTTTGGACAGAGTTATTTTCTTGTTTGGGTACTCAATTAGCTCATAGCTCATCTTATCATCCTCAATCCGATGGTCAAACTGAGATAGTAAATAAATGTTTGGAAGGATATCTTTGTTGTTTTGTATTTGATAAACAAACACAATGGGTCAAGTGTTTACCTCTAGATGAATGGTGGTATAACACATCCTTCCATACTGCAGCAAAATTGACCCCATTTATGGTACTTTATGGATATCATCCACCATCCATTACATCATATTTAAGAGAAAATTCGAAGGTTCAAGCAGTGGAAGATCACATCGAGCATCAACAATAAGTTATCCAACTCTTAAAGGACAACTTGAATTTGGCACAAAATCGAATGAAACAACAAGCAGATCAACATCGCAGCGAGAGAAATTTTGATGTAGGAGACTGGGTACTTTTACAGCTACAACCATACAAAAAAATGTCCCTCAAGCAAGCTAAGAAGGATAATAAATTATCGCCAAAGTACTATGGTACTTACAAGGTGTTGCAAAATATTGGTACTATGGCATACAAATTGGATCTTCCTGCTTCTTCACGAGTGCATCCAATTTTCCATGTTTCATACTTAAAGAAGGTTATAGGTGAAAATATTCCAGTTCAAACAATATTTCCAGAACTTGATGAGGAAGGAAAAATCATATTGGAACTTGAAGCAGTCACGGAAGCAAGAACTCGACAGCTATGGAATCGATCAATTTCAGAGTATCTCATCAAGTGGAAGAACTTAGCCACTGAAGATTCTACATGGTTGGATGAGAATTTTATACAGAAGCACCTAGAGCTACTCAAGCAATGAGGACAACACTTTTTTGGAGAGGGGCATGTTAGCTCCCTATATTACTCATCTAGTCCCTTCTTGTTGTTAGTGTAACCCCCTTATTGTTATTATTGTACCCTTGTAACCCCTATATTGTTATTATTGTGCCCTTAAATTATTATTGTTAGGTCGGCTAGGATTACATTGTGGCCCCACTAGGATTACATTGTGGCCCCATGGACTCCTATATATAGAAAGGAGGTTTTGTAATTTGAATAATCCAAGAATTTTTGATTCATGTAATGTATTGGAGGTTGCCCCCTCAAAGTGGCTTATTTCTAAGGCGTTGATATCTCTTTTATTCTCTTTTTGGAGCTGGTTTCACAACACTTATTTTAATTTTAGATGAAGGCCACTACTCTGGTTTGGTAACCAACTAATGGCAGTGCCACTCACAAGAAGTAACATGGATGAACAGGTCGGCTCGTGATGAGACCTCCTTTCTTCCAACTTTTCGGTTGAAAGCCATTACTCTGGTTTGGTGAGAAGAAGCAGTAATTTCATGCATATTAGGTCTCATGATTGTGGTAGGTCAGCTCATCACGAGACCTCCTATCCTCCCCTAAATATTTTGTATACTCTGATTATGATTAACCTAAAAGGTTACTTAATAAGTGGGGAGACAGATCTACTCCTTAAGAGTACGAGATGGTGTGAAAAGTTTTTAATGACTAATCATTACTGACTAGCTCCCCTGCCCCAAAGACTTATTAAAGATATCCCAGATAATGACTAAAAGACTTCTTGAATTAAGAATTCTAGTGTCCTCATGAATAGCTTAATATGATCTTAACAAGAGTGGTCCTCCATAGGGGGTTTCCAAGAGTACCTTCTAAGGGAAACTGAAATTATATATATCAAATGACAACTTCTTAGAGTGATTAGTCATGGTTACTTTGAAAAATCATGAGGTATTAGAGTGAATCATACTCAACAAGATGTGTCACAAATGTGTGTGTTAACAACCAATGCAGATCAAAAGTAGTTTTAGTGACTACACTTTAAAAATGAAAAACCCTAATAGCATTTTATTCACCTACCCTACTTTACCTAAGAGGTGGAAGACTTCATTTTATGTATGGGAGTACTTCCAATGAAGCCATGTGAGAATCAGGTGAAAATATATATTCATATTCAAATTTATCATACAAACTTGAAAGTGTACTTGAGCATGAAGAACCAACCAATGTACTTGATATGACAACAAGAGTTTTAAAGAGAAGAATACTCCCTCACTTGAGTCATTTTTCAGAACCAATGTTCGATATGACCATGGTATTCTTGGTCCATTTCTCGATTTGGCCCACTTCCATGTCATGTTGATTGTTCTCCGTAGGGTGAGTAGTCTCTTGATTACATTCTGGATCTGCTGATAGACATGTCAAGAACTCCTCGATCTCAGGTTCTAGTGGATGTTCTCCATTGATTATAGTGCATGATTAATTTGTCTCCTTAGATAATTGGTCAGGGAAATCAAAAGAGACTTCCAAATCCTCTTGTGGTAGTGGAGAAATGGACAAGTTCTTGAATATTTTCAAAAAGTTCTCTTCCTCAGAGGTAGAGGTCAAGATCCCAACAATTGCTAGGGCTTGTGAGAGGTCCTTCGTATTTATCATCTTCAAGTCCATCTGGTTGATTGATAGTCCCTGTATCCACACACATATTAGTAACAGAGGTTATTAAAACACCCAAAAAATGATATAATGTTAAAGATTAGGATCTGAAGATAATTGATTTTAAAATTTATTGGCTGAAATAAAGCTCACCACACTTGCATAAAAAATACAAAAAGATAAAGGTAGACTTACCCCTATTGAATCAACAGAAAATTCTTACCAAATCAAATCATCTCCCCGGCAACAGTGCCAAAATGTTGGGTGCAGGAATTTCACTTAAGCAAACTCCTCAACACTTAATTGTCAACCCAGGGGATTCTTAAACTTAATTACAAAGCACAGGCAATGCCAGAGATGGTATAAATTTTCCTCATAGAAATTCCTACTTTCTTAAAGAAAATCTTGCAGAATCGAAAGAGTAAAAGATAAATGAATCATCAAAGTAATCTAGTGCTGAAACAAGAAAGAATACATTTGAAAAGGAATTAAAATAAAAAGGCAATCACTCCAACTGATCAATTTTTAATTACTGAGTATGTGTTATGTTTTTCTTTAGCAGAGACACTTTAGCAGTCTCATCAGAGTAGGAACAGAGATTTATGCAAAGGGTATAAATGGTTTCTTTACTAAAATCGTTTTATTTCCTGCAAGAGCTTGAACTTTTTTAGGTTCAAAACACTCAGATCTCGTGGCAAGAAACTAGTTCCTACACCAGTTCAGAGCTTCTTACACTTAATATTTAATCGTTAAAATGAGTGTTCAATTATTTCAAGTGCTAGATTTCTATCAAATCAAATTGCACACATAAAAGTGAATGCTTCTGATTTTAACAAAATGCAGAAGTAAAGAAACAATCATTTATCCTATCATAATCATTTAAAGAAAGAAAGAAAGAAAGTCGCGAAAAGTAAATTAAGAAAACTTGCTGCATCACACCAATGTGCGTTGGTGTAGGTTCATTTCTCCTGCTTGTACCAGGCGGTAAATCCAATCTGAAATTAAATGCAGGAAGTTAAATTGAATTGCAGAAAAAGGAAATATCACACCAACGTGCACTGGTGCAGGTTCACTTCTCCTGCTTGTACCAGGCGGGAAATCCAATCTGAAATTAAATGTAGGAAAGTAAATTGAATTTCAGAAAAAAGAAAATATCACACCAACATGCACTGGTGCAGGTTCAATTCTCCTGCTTGTACCAGGTGGGAAATCCAATCTAAAATTAAATGTAGGAAAGTAAATTACAGGAAAAGAAAGTGTAACTACTTCACACGATGGATCCATTTTCAATAAGACAAGAATACATGTGCTGAAAGTTAAATCACACTTTAATAAATTAAACATAAATTACAGGAATATATGTGCTGAAGGTTAAATCATGCTTTAATAATATAAACACACATTACAGGAAACAAAAAATAGGGTGAACGTGCTGGGTTGGCTGGGCCCTAGCCAACTAGCGCGTTCCCCTTTTTAAATTAAAATACTGCTCAGTAAACGAGTTAATTCATCAGCTTAAAAACAGAAAATGATTTATGAAACATGAGGTCGAGCTCCCTTTCTTATTAATTCACAAAGGAAAATTACATCATGAAATACAGAGTCCAGCCAGATTTGGGCGATACCAGCAAAACAAAGTTACAGCAACACTGCTGTAGCATCGCTCCTCCCCCCCCCCCCTCCTTTTCTACGTGCATCATTCCTCCTTTTATAATCTTTCATAATGATTAAAACAAATTGTTCCTTTGCAAGGAATATGGGGATTGAATCCTAACCAATTCTGATTGCATAGTATAACAGTACAATTGTTCCCCTATTAAAATAATTGAGATTTAATACAAATTTTCCAATTCTAGGATTTTTCTAGAATTCTAGAAAATTTGGTAATTTTAACAAACTACCTCCAAAGCACCCTTTGTATCTCTTCAACCATTATGTATTTTGGAAAACGGCCTGCTCTTTACTCAATTTCCTATACTGGGAAAAAACCCATGTTGCGGAATTTCTTTATTTACCTTCATTTGCACAAAAACCGCAGCAGAAGTTGGCAGTTTGGAAACTTGTTGACTGTGTTTTCTAGAATTCTGGAAAAAACAGTCTTTTTTATAAAAAGTGCTTCAAAGACCTGTTCGTAACTTTTGGAATAATTTGAATCTCAGGAAACAGTTTCGGTTATAGGTAATTGGTTATATTTGTGAAAAACCCATTTTCTCAGATTTCCATAATTCACCTTCATTTGCATAAAAATCGAGGTCAAACTTGGCCATTTAGAAATTATGCAGATTTTGAGCAGACTTGTTAATTTGCAATGCTAGTGCAGGAATGTGTTCTGCAGGAACCTTGTCGATACTAGTGCAAGAATGTGTGGTGTAGGAACTTTGCCTCTATCAAAATAGGCATATAACCAACTTTGTAGACCTTCAAACACACAAACTATTATTAAATATGCCTTTAATGTTTAATTCTCATTAAAACAAAGGAATAGCAAATACTTACTTGTTATCTCCGAGAATGCACAAAACTATGACAATGACTATTCAAGCTAAACAAAAGCATGAGTGATTTCGAGTAAAAGGTGATATAAAGCAAGGTAAAATAGAGGCCCAACACCCCCCCAAGATCTGAAAAATTGAAATTCCATAAAAATGAGAGAACACACCGTAAATAAAAATGAAAAGAAACCTTTTATTAAAAAAAAGAATAACTATAAAAGCTACATTGTGGTGGAAAATCTGTCCTTTTACAAAATGTGACTTTACTCATAATATTTTTTTCTTACAATAGCATAGGTAAATTCCATGGGTGGGTAAATACCATGGGTGAATGAATACCATGAGTGGTTCTCACTTACAATACCATGGTTGAATGAATACCATAGGTGGATAAATACCATGGCTGGATGAATATCATGGGTTGATGTTATTTACAATACCTTGGGTAAATTCCATAGGTGGATGGATACCATGGGTTGATGTCATTTTCCATTCAGACTAATCCATGCAATAATTACAATAAAATCTAAAGATTTATAATTTAAATAAAATTGTAATAGTGTAAAAATACAGTCTTTTAATATACTATTATCAAATCTATTGTGACAAACTTGTCTAGTGGAATATTCATGAAAGCTTACGAATAATTTGGTATTAGAGCATTTTTCTTTGGTTATTTTGTGGATATGACAAGGATCTAGATCAGCGAGGTAGAAAATCATAAAACCCTAATCATGGTCGACAAATTTGTAAATGAACCTTGTGATCCTGCGGAGGTGAGGTTTATGTGACCAGGAAAAAAAGTCATAGATATCAACCACAATGTAAGCCATCTCATGGTGGCCTTGAATAGAAATTTGGGGATATTTGGAGAAGACGGGGGTTCAAATGCAGATTAAAAAAATGAACGGGGATCAGAAGATCGTGGAGAAATGGAAAACCAGCCAAAGAAAGAACTCAGAAAATATCAACCTTTTTCAAGTGCCGTGAATCAATCCCTGTTTAAAATGGAATATAAATTCGATATCAAGCCATGAAATGGTGATATCGTTGCTCCCAAGTTGAACCATTAGTTACAACAACTGAAATTTTATTTCAACGTCCATCAAATTGAGGAATGACAGAAAATATTTTGCACGGCTAAAATTGGAGGTACATGCACTGAATTGGTGGGAGAGACACATAGAAACCCTAAGGTTGGAGGGAGAACCTCCAGTGACTAAGTTGGAATATTTCAAAACCCTCATTAATTCAGAGTTTTATCCCATTAGGTACGTGGAGGACCAATGGATCTGGTGACATTACTTCAGGAAAATGCCAGGTCAAAGCATGCAGGAATACGCCATAGAATTCAGAAAGATGGATATAATGTTGTGTATCTCTACAAAGAACCCATATGTACTCATTGAGTATTTGAGGGGTCGACACTTCCATCTACGTGAGCAAGTGATGATGTTCAAGCCCAAATCAGTGGACGAGGCTTGTGTACAGGAACAGTACCTGCAGAACATAGGCCTAAAGAGAGCACAATAAAGTGCACCGAAGTAGAATGAGCAAGAAGAAGCTTATAAGGAGGGGAAGAAGAAGAAAAAAGGGGGAAAAGATAAAAATACAACAACCATAGCACACCATTTCAAGGATCCTAGCAACCACTATAACCACTGCAACATTGATGGACATGCATAGGAGAAGTGATGAAAGTTGCATCCAAAGCTAAACCCAAAGAACAAGAAGAAATATAATAATAAGAATAATCTCATGGCCACTGATTCGAGCAACCAAGTTGAAAGTAGCTCGGATGTGGATGAGAAGATCGTATGTATGTTAGTAAAGAAGGAGGTGAATCTAAGTAACCTTCAACAATAGGTTGAGAAAGAAATGACCAAACTCTTCCATATAAAGATACAGGTTTGTTAGCCACCTATAATATTTTGTTATACCAAAAGGTGGCTAAGACTTTTTGAGCCTCCAAGGAATAAATTTTATCACTAAAAATTGTTGGCTCTTGAAGACTCCTTGAAGGCTTCATGCCTCTGTCTGAAATCTTCATTTACTATTTCCATTTCATGCTCTGAAATTCTGCTAATTTCATAAGAAGAGACTGCTGAAGAACCATCATTTTCGCCCTTCTCCCACGCAAAACTAACTTTCATATGCTCCCCTTTTTCTCCGTGAAATCCCTTTTGTTTTCATGATTCATTTTCTCCCCTTCATGAAAATCACTCTTATTAAGGTTGAAGACTCATTCTTTAGCTTTATCGAAACCCCTCAAATAACCCACAGGACTTTATAGTAAAAAAATTATGTTATAAAGCCCTACCCTTCTAACCACTTCCCCTTTTTCATTCCCCGCCATATGTTATTATATAAACTTTATTATAAAGTTCATATCATATAATATATGGCCCACTGCTTATCGCAAATCGCAATCTCGCATTATCGCATTTTCCATGGTTTGTTCAATTGACCCATCGCAAAAACTTGCGATGCGATCATTCCGCCCGATCGCAAATCACGTAATCGCAATTTCGCATTTCGTTGTTTACGTCCATTTGATCCATCGCAGATATTTGCGATGTGATTCGATCGCGTCACAAATATTTGCGATGCGACTGCCCGATCGGAGTTTCTCTTCGTCGCATAATCCGCCCATCGCGTATTCCCTCCTCCATCGCAAATCGCAAATCGCATTTTTCGTGAAACCCCTGATCACTCATCGCAAATATTTGTGATACGATTTTGCGATCCCTATTAACCTCCTCTATATAAAGTCTCCACCGTTGGATGTAGCCATCCAACGGTCCCAATCTTTCATGCCTTCCGAAGCAGTTTTAACCTAAAAACGTAGGATTTCTTAATTATTTTTGTGTTTTTCAAGTGTTTTTGGTTTTCCATTATATAATGAAGGATAGTCGAGGGTTGGGAAAGACGTTTCCTGTGCCTTCGAGCTATTACAGAGAACCATTCACAGGGTTAAATTAAAATGACTTATCAACGTTTCATGAGCGTTGATAGCATAAAGAGCCCTGTGCGGCCCTGCACATCGACAAGACTCTGTTTTATTCAAAAGAACAGTTAAAGAGTATCAGTTTTGAAGATAAAGCACAACAGATGAAGATTGAAGACAGTATTACGGGGATTACGGCTAAGACGGTCATCAAAATCCTAATCCCTGACTCAAAACACATTTTAAAGAAAACATAAAGTGTTTTATCAGACAAAAAGCCTCCACCGCCACATCTTGAGGCAAATTGATTCCTCAGCTACCACAGAGCCACCTGTTGCCTCAAACCTTTCAAAGCAGAGGCCAAAGTTATTGAAGAAAATCAGATTTTTGCCTCAGCGCAGCCAAGGAGTTACTTCTGCCAGGAAGTAAATGCATAAAAATCTGCAGAAGTTACTCCACACAGCGCACAAAGCCTCAAAGTCAAATAAAGCTCCCACCGAGCTTTGATATTAATTGTAAACATTAATACAGTAGTCCACCTATACACTTCTCCCTCGAGCCCCTCAATAGGCCGAGAAGTCTTGAACCTGTATTAATTGTCCTGATAGATCTTTCCTCAGATCTTTTCTCCTCATTCTTCTATAAATACTTTTGTAGAAGATGAGAAATTGTTGGTCACTGCATATCTGTAGCATGTAAATAGTTTTCTGAAGCTACTGTAAGCTCTGTTTGTAAGAGAAAATACCTAAGTTGAGCTGAGAAGCCTGAAGCTGTAAAGAACCATTGGAATTAAAGATTGTAACTGGTTTGGAGCATCAATACAAGCTGATTTATGGGATCCTGATCTATGTTGACGGTGATGTTATTCTCCTTGTAACTTGTTGTTTTATTTCTGATTTCATTTTGTTTCATTTTCCACTATAAAGAACAGTTTAAACAGGGTTAGGACCTACTGTATATCAGTAACCTTCTCTGGCTTAGAAACCTTTATTTAAATGTTTTCTTTCAATCTTTTTATTCAGGAATGATTTAATTCAGTTTAGACATAGGAATGATGGCGTTCCCTCGTCTTATTGTCTTAGCTTAATATTATTTTTGAATGTTACTTTCTGCATATGTTGTGTGAGGATGAACTGGAAGGAAGATATGGTTAGCCCTGGTCCCAGACTTGTCCGCATAACTGTCTGATTGTTTCCCAAGAATGTGTCAAAGGCTGACTGGTTTAAAAGTACTTATCAGATCCTAGGCTGCTCTTCGTTCTGCATCTGTTTAATTCCCCTTCTTGATGTATCACTCCATTCCATAAATCAAAATTTAAAGAGATCCTTAGACATAGATGACTTGCCCCATGGACCACTCTTGCCTCTTGCTACTCAAATTAAAACCCTACTATGACTCCATAGCCCAATGGATTGAAGTTGTTTCTTGCCTATCTTCTTAGCTGAATCAATTTTCGCTTTCATTCATCTTCACCCTTCATTTAGACTTCCTTCACCTTCATTTATCTTTTTCCAACCAAAGCAAACAAAACCCTTGGTCTTCATAACTAGCCTAATATCATTACCATAAACTTCAAAGACAAATCCATCTTTGTACATATTGGAGAGATCCCTCTCCGGATTCAGTACGGCTAGATCCTAGAATCCCAAAGTTGGTTGAAATGTTGTTAACTCTGTGATCGGACTTTTGCCAATCTTGCTTACTACAGAAACCTAACATTTATGGTGACTCCGCTGGGGAAGAACCCCGAATCATTTTCATTTAAAGATATTCATACGACATCAGAGTTCTTGGCCAACTTTTATAGACTCTTTAGTTTTCCATACAATCACAGAAACTCAGAAAAACCCAAAAATATTTTAGATTGGTATCAAATAAACATGGTGGTGGAACCATAAAACATTTTACCTCCTTTGGGGCTAAAATATTTTCCACCTGGCAACTCCACACCCTGAAACTCCCAGAAGACCAAATGACTCCACTGGTAGAAGACCCTGAACTGATTGACCAGACACAGTGACCTCTTTCTGGATTTAAAAACATGATTCCAAGAATACAATGAAGATATGCCCCAATGAGTAGAGATCATATCCCTGGGTTTCCACATAAGATGCCCCAGGTGAATTGGGATGACAACCTGCCTGTTTTTCAAGGTGAAAAGTTTGATAACCCTTTATTACATCTTATCAAGTTTCACACACATGTATGGAGGTTGAAAATTGAGTGGCATGAATACTGCCTAATGAAAATGTTCATGTTAACATTAGAAGGAAAAGCTAGGGATTGGTATGAATGCTTAAGATCTAGTAGTTTGTTTTCCTTAAGAGACCTTGAATATGTGCTCTATGAGAACTATAAAGAAAACACTACATCATTATCATTGGGTGCAATATATTATGATCCATCACAAAACATCACCCAACACATTATAGATAATGAGGAAGCTTAGGAAGAAATGCATCCCGGAGATCTTTTAATAGCCATTCATGAGTTTAATCTCCTATTGAAAAATTTTAAGAACATAGATGAATCAGTTGAGGAAGAGATGATCCAAGAAATAAAGAACCTTCTTCAAGATATCCTTGAAAAATCCAATATTGATTCATCATCCCTTATAGCCGAGGCTCAAGAAGACATCCAGCCTCAAAATCAGTCTTCACAAGAGACAGAGAACTACTATACTCCTGTTCAAAGGAACCTAGAAACGTCTTCCCCTTTGACAGAAAAAGAGATAGATCAGATTATAAATAAACAGCCGCTCTCTGAAATTTTTTGCGAAAAAAACACTCTTGCCCATTCACATAGAGGACTTTGTTGTACAGATTTAGAAAGTTCTTTTGTAGATCAAAATAAAAAGGGACCTACTGATATCTCAATATTTTTAACTGATGAAAATATTTATTCTAATAAATTTTCAAACTTCAATCAGTCTTATGATGATGATGATTTCCAAGCAGAAACCAATCATGCAGGGAAACCAACATTTGATTGGTGTTATGAGTTTCACCATCATCAGCTTGAAAGTTGCAATCATCCTTTTCAATCCATCACTAATGGCTTTCACATAATTGAAAATCAGCAGCCTTTCAACTCAGAAGGTGAAGAGAAGAGCAATAAAGAAATTTTTGAGCAAAAGGATCTTCCTCTTGAAAAAGAGGAAACCTTTAAGTACTCCCCTACTCAAGAATATAATAACCTCTTCACAGAATTTAGTCCACTGAATACAAGCATACAAGGGCCACAAGAGGACAACATTGTCAAATATGATGAGTCCTCCAGTTCAGAAGATGATGAAGATGAAGGAGAAAAACAAATAGAATACTATCCTGCTGTGGATATATCATCTTCTCGAGAAGAAACTTCTCCCTTCACTGATATTAGTCTGTCATTTAAAGAGCCTGAATTTATATCAGAAACAAGCATAGATTCAAAGAAAGAAGATATTTCACTGTTTTCTATTTTGCAGGTTAAGAATGATGATACTTCCAAGCTACATACTGAAGAGATAGTCCTCAAAGCTGATTTCTTGGAAGTAGATGATCTACCAATTGTGGAGGACCAAAAGGAAGAGAATCTTCATCTTTTCTTTGTTGATCCTATGGAAGAGTGTGTGGAAATCCCAACTGGCTCAAATTATCAAGCATTGATCCTTTGCAAAAGCCAGAGACATGAAAAGCTGTCACCTTCTGTGATAGCCTTGGTTTTGAATATTAATCTTCAAAATATACTATGGATACCTCTGACAAGAAGCCAGAGTTTCTTCTTCTTCTTGACATTACTCAGCTGGCTGCATTGGCACTTTTGTATCATATGAATATGTAAATACTCCATGTTTAGAATAGGTTAGATAGGAATGTCAATAAAGCTCAGTTCCAAGCATGTAGTTAGTTGTTGTTTTCTGCTTTGGAGAAAAAATCAAGGATTCAAAAATACAAAAACAAAGAAAATGAAAAGAGGGCAGAAGGAAAACAAGAAAGGCACAGTCCCATGCCAAAAAGAGAAATAAATCTGAAAGTGTGCAAGCTCAAATGCCACTCCTCAAAACACACTTCTAGTTAGTCAAACTGCCTAATCTTGACTAATTAGCTTTAAAATTTTTGCTGATAGGATAGTGAATTCAATTTTCCAAACTGTTCAATCTTGGCTTATCAGTAGATAGATTAGGATAGAAATGAAGGTTCAAACAAACTCAAAATTTGAACCAAAGTTTCCAAAGAGAGATGACTCAAAACTGTTTTATTTTCTGAGTCATAGAAGAGAAAAAATGGTTCTAATTTGCCCAAAATCTAAATCAGATATCAAGGAAGAGACAGCTCAAACAAAAGCAAAAACAGAGCTGTGAAGAAAAGAGAAGGCCATGATGAGAAACTTTCAGATCTTAAGACTTCCATTTTTAATTTTAATTTTCTGCAAATAATAATCTATGTGCAGCTTGTTCTTATGCCATAGATCACAGCAAGTCAAACAGCTCAATCTTGACTTAACTGTTTTTAAATTTCTATTGTAGAATTTAGAGAATGAAAGTCTGTTGGACAGTTTAATCCCAACAGACAGTAGATTAGGTAGAGAAATATCTGAGCTCAACTGTTTAACCTGAGTTTAGGGAGGAATAAGGAGTAGAATTCGATTAGTTTTTATTCTTCCAAAATAATAAAATGTTGTGAAAAGAGTTTGCCAATCCAAGTGCACTCCAATGAAGAAAAAATGCTAGATCAGTAGGATTGGGTAAGTAGAAAGTTTGTATTGACGAAGGACCATTTTTTTCATGGCTGCTAAATATGTTTCAAACAAGATCATCCAGCAAAGGAATGGTAGCCCAATGGATCAGGCACAAGTCAGCGTCCCAGAGAAATCAAGTCTGAATTCTTGATGCCTTTAAGAAGGCACCATCCCCATGTGGAGCCACTATTAGCCACCTATAATATTTTTTTATACCAAAAGGTGGCTAAGACTTTTTGAGCCTCCAAGGAACAAATTTTATCACTAAAAATTGTTGGCTCTTGAAGACTCCTTGAAGGCCTCATGCCTCTGTCCGAAATCTTCATTTACTATTTCCATTTCATGCTCTGAAATTCTGCTAATTTCATAAGAAGAGACTGCTGAAGAACCATCATTTTCGCCCTTCTCCCACAAAAAACTAACCTTCATATGCTCCCTTTTTTCTCCGTGAAATCACTTTTGTTTTCATGATTCATTTTCTCCCCTTCATGAAAATCACTCTTATTAAGGTTGAAGACTCATTCTTTAGCTTTACCGAAACCCCTCAAATAACCCACAGGACTTTATAATAAAAACTTTATGTTATAAAGCCCTACCCTTCTAACCACTTCCCCTTTTTCATTCCCCGCCATACATTATTATATAAAATTTATTATAAAGTTCATATCATATAATATATGGCCCACCGCTTATCGCAAATCGCAATCTCGCATTATCGCATTTTCCATGGTTTGTTCAATTGACCCATCGCAAAAACTTGCGATGCGATCGTTCCGCCCGATCGCAAATCGTGTAATCGCAATTTCGCATTTTCTTGTTTACGTCCGTTTGATCCATCACAAATATTTGCGATGCGATTCGATCACGTCGCAAATAATTGCGATGCGACCGCCCGATCGCAGTTTCACTCCGTCGCATAATCCGCCCATCGCGTATTCCCTCCTCCATCGCAAATCGCAAATCGCATTTTTCGTGAAACCCCTGATCACTCATCGCAAATATTTGTGATACGATTTTACGATCCCTATTAACCTCCTCTGTATAAATTCTCCACCATTGGATGCAGCCATCCAACGGTCCCAATATTTCATGCCTTCCAAAGCAGTTTTAACCTAAAAACGTAGGATTTCTTAATTATTTTTGTGTTTTGCAGGTGTTTTTGGTTTTCCATTATATAATGAAGGACAGCTGAGGGTTGGGAAATATTTTTCCTGTGCCTTCGAGCTATTACAGAGAACCATTCACAGGGTTAAATTCAAATGACTTATCAACGTTTCATGAGCGTTGATAGCATAAAGAGCCCTGTGCGTCCCTGCACATCGACAAGACACTGTTTTATTCAAAAGAACTGTTAAAGAGTATCAGTTTTGAAGATAAAGCACAACAGATGAAGATTGAAGACAGTATTACAGGGATTACGGCTAATACGGTCATCAAAATCCTAATCCCCGACTCAAAACACATTTTAAAGAAAACGTAAAGTGTTTTATCAGACAAAAAGCCTCCACCGCCACATCTTGAGGCAAATTGATTCCTCAGCTACCACAGAACCACCTGTTGCCTCAAACCTTTCAAAGCAGAGGCCGAAGTTATTGAAGAAAATCATATTTTCGCCTCAGCGCAGCCAAGGAGTTACTTCTGCCAGGAAGTAAATGCATAAAAATCTGCAGAAGTTACTCCACACAGCGCACAAAGCTTCAAAGTCAAATAAAGCTCCCACTGAGCTTTGATATTAATTGTAAACATTAATACAGTAGTCCACCTGTACACTTCTCCCTCGAGCCCCTCAACAGGCTGAGAAGTCTTGAACCTGTATTAATTGTCCTGAGAGATCTTTCCTCAGATCTTTTCTCCTCATTCTTCTATAAATACTTCTGTAGAAGATGAGAAATTGTTGGTCACTGCATATCTGTAGCATGTAAATAGTTTTATGAAGCTACTGTAAGCTCTTTTTGTAAGAGAAAATACCTAAGTTGAGCTGAGAATCCTGAAGCTGTAAAGAACCATTGGACTTAAAGATTGTAACTGGTTTGGAGCATCAATACAAGCTAATTTATGGGATCCTGATCTATGTTGACGGTGATGTTATTCTCCTTGTAACTTGCTGTTTTATTTATGTTTTCATTTTGTTTCATTTTCCACTATAAAGAAAAGTTTAAATAGGGTTAGTACCTATTGTATATCAGTAACCTTCTCTGGCTGAGAAACCTTTATTTAAATGTTTTCTTTCAATCTTTTTATTCAGGAATGATTTAATTCAGTTTAGACATAGGAATCCTGGCGTTCCCTCGTCTTATTGTCTTAGCTTAATATTATTTTTGAATGTTACTTTCTGCATATGTTGTGTGAGGATGAACTGGAAGGAAGATATGGTTAGCCCTGGTCCCATACTTGTCCGCATAACTGTCTGATTGTTTCCCAAGAATGTGTCAAAGGCTGACTGGTTTAAAAGTACTTATCGGATCCTAGGCTGCTCTTCGTTCTGCATCTGTTTAATTCCCCTTCTTGATGTATCACTCCATTCCATAAATAAAACTTTAAAGATATCCTTAGACATAGATGACTTGCCCCATGGACCACTCTTGCCTCTTGCTACTCCAATTAAAACCCTACTATGACTCCATAGCCCAATGGATTGAAGCTGTTTCTTGCCTATCTTCTTAGCTGAATCAATTTTCACTTTCATTCATCTTCACCCTTCATTTAGACTTCCTTCACCTTCATTTATCTTTGTCCAACCAAAGCAAACAAAACCCTTGGTCTTCATAACTAGCCTAATATCATTACCCTAAACTTCAAAGACAAATCCATCTTTGTACATATTGGAGAGATCCCTCTCCGGATTTAGGAGGGATAGATCCTAGAATCCCAAAGTTGGTTGAAATGATGTTAACTCTGTGATCGGACTTTTGCCAATCTTGCTTATTACAGAGACCTAACAAGGTCAAGAAGAAAAATATTGATGCTCTGTTTGACTCAGGATTGCAGGTGAATCTCATTGCAGTAGAGCCGATCAAGAATTTGGGGCTAGAAGTTCGTGATCATCCAAATCCATATCCGCTGGGATGTTTAAATAAAGATGTAGAGCTAAAGGTAACAAAACAATGCAAAATTATATTTACTATCAATGTTGATTTTATTTATGAAGTAGATATGGATGTGGTTCCCCTTGATTTATGTGGATTTGTGTTTGGGAGTATGTTGTAGCACGTCTTTCACTATGTTCAAAATGAAAAAAAAAATCATATATCTCAAAAACACAAAACAAATCCCATAAAAGAAAAATCAAAATTATTTTGGATGGTGGTTTATTTTAAAAATAAATGGGATTAATGTCGGTTCAAGATGGTGCAGGATCAAATTAATTTTATATGGTTTAGTGGGACCCAACTAAGAGGTTAAAATTTAAATGTCAGACAGTTTTGGTGTGCGATGTCATCAGTGGCATCAGGCCTCCCCACAGGAGAACCCTGACATCACAATTAGCACAGATGTTATGGACTGGGCTCCCCCTATTGAGGCATAAAAGGTGTCTTTTGAACGCATATTTATCCTACATTAATTATCAATCCAGGTACGATTTTTTATTTCAAGAGTGTACTCTGTCTAAGGCTACAATTCAATCTAAGAGTAATGCCTTGCAATATGTAGTACAATGTTGTAAATACAAGAGTAAACGGATGCTTGGAAATGAAATATAACTACAATGACATGAAATTAAATGCTCTTAAATCCAATCATTCACTCTACAATCATTAGTCAAGGATATAGTAATGATAACTCTTTCCTTTAGCAACTGATGTAATTGAAATCAAATGAAAACAAGATAATCAATCTGAGAACGAAGGTAGCAATAACCAGATGTCCTTTACAGTTGATGATCACTCATTAAAAAAATTAAATGGAAATGGAAATTGAACTAAATCACTAATGTTGCTGATGAAAGTAAACTAGGCAAGTTCTCAAAAGCAAAACCAACTCTTTGCAGGAATGAAATAGACCGTAAAATAATTAACTGAAATGAACGCAAATTTGGAATTGAAAAGCAATAGAAATTAACAGCAAACTCTAACTACTGGAATCGACCAACACTTCTATCTAATGGGATTGAACAACAAAAATCTATTGACCAACAAACTGAATGAAACAGAAAATAGATTGGAACAACAATTGAAATAGAACAACAACTGCTAAACAACGTAGCTCTGTTAAAGCATAACAAGACAATTCATACAGAGATTAAGATTCTTGTTAAATCAGAAAGGAACGGCAATAAAATTCACCAATATAACACACCAATATTATGAAGCAATTAAGCAGTAAACCATTAAACTTGAAAGATGTAATGAAAACAAATGCAAACCATCACACAACGATAATTGAAAGATAATAATACAAACAACAGATGGATACATCAGGGTCGGGCCCTTAGCCACCAGTGAAACACCACTGGACTACTCCAGAGTCAAGAAATGGAACGACAACTAGATCATGTATTAATCCGGAATAATAGCATTTAAAACAGTCGCTCTTTGATCACAAGAGTCAATGAGAAATTACAAAGTTACAAAGGATTTTCAATAATAATCGTTCCGTCCCACGATTTCTACAGGCACTGCCTTTTATAACAATTCGGCAGACAATACAAGAAACAACGACAGACTTTGAACAGCGATCCCTTAGGCTATTCAAAGCTAATGCTTGGTCTTCTTAGGCTGTTCAAATCTAATGCTTGGTCTTCTTAGGCTGTAGCCGTGTTGTTCCCTGCCTTACTTTAGCTGTGCGTTCTGATTTCATCCTTTTTGTCTGGATACGGCCCTTCGCTGGAGGAACAACAGTTAATCATGTTTTAGCTGTTCCTTTCGAATGGTGGTCTCCCACTTCATTTGTTTCTTGTTGAAAATAAAAGACAATATTTAGCTCATTTTCACAATAAACATTAATCTTTGCAACTCTATCATAATCATTCAATATATCATCTTTCTAGAATAAAAATAGTTATGTTTAAATTAAAAAGGTAAATAAATGCATGGTGAATTCATACCTTTTCCAATGCTCAACACACCCCCCTGCTTACCCTTTTTCATGTCCTCATGAAAACCATATTTTACATGTAAATAAGTTAGGGAATAGGATGGAGATGGTTTTTCATTAAGAGGTCTAAAACATGATTTGCAGCTAAAGTTTTAAAGATGTGCCCTGTCTGTCCTTCAGGTAATTCATATTTGGCTTTATAGTCCGTTACAGGATGCCATATAATGGGACTTCGAAACCTACAACCTAGCCAATATGGGCCTTCCCACAAGATAAGGTTACTGTAGAGAATCAAGTGGTCAACACCTAATCTAGAATTTCTATAAATAAATGGCTCTCTGTCTTGAATATTTCGATTGGAATTATTCCATCGGACTTTAGATGCTATGCAAGCCTGGTCTCTGATAGATAGAAAATATTCTACCCCATCCAAGACAATTTCTTTGTGGACGGGTCCCAATGTCTGGATCACACCCTCCTTTGTAATTAGACTCTTTTGCCTAGCCCATAGTTGTAATGGGTGTCTTGGTTCACTCCTAACCCAAAGGTCTAACCCATTTTCTTGCCTCTGAAAAGTATTATAGGCCTTGAGCCATTTCAGCTGGTTGACAGCAAATGAAATAAATGCTTGAAATTGGATATCACCCACAAAAGGGCTGGGATTTGTCTCCATTTCCCCAGTTAATATAAAATTTTGCAAATAGAACTCACAGAGAATATGTTGGAATTTTGCTCCATATAGTTTTCAACAACTTATAAAATCATCTACAGTGTTTAATTATATAGGTTTTCCTACCCTAACAGCTTTAATTTTTAACTGTAAATATATTTCTACTAAAAACAAAGCATAATTTTTGGCAGGGCATCTACATGCTAGAACATCTGTGTATAAGGAGCCGAGAGTATCCATTTGATTCCAGACCATTTTTAATCTACTCCTTAACTCTTCAACTTTCTCTTCTACCTTCCAACACTTATCATACGCTTCAGCCTCTAATGCATTGATGTCCTTTAATTGTTGCTGTAACTATTGATATTTATTTTTGGGAATAGTCTCTTCTTCAAGCTTTTCTCTAGCATGTTGAGCCTGTTCCAGCTCTTCTTAGAGTTTTTCTATAGTAGGGTCTATTAACAAAATGTTTTTGTGTTGAAAATTGACCTGGGTGTCCTTATTACAATGTCGAGTTCCTACAGTCTATGTCTCTTTGTCAGCCATATTGCTAGAGGACAGTGCCTCGGTCTGAACATCTTTTTCACAGAACTGTACATTCTCAGTTTGGGCAACTGCATCCATGGAAACTTCCTGTTGTTCCTTGTTATCGTGAATGAGTGTGGGCTCAGTTTGAGTCTCCATGGCCCTTGTATTGTGGGGTTTTGTTTGGATAGTTTCATTCTTCATTTTCAAGGTTCTTTTAGAGACTTTCCCCTGTTTTAGCACCCTAATCCTCTGCCTGAGTTGTTTTACTAGCTTTTGGAGCTTTTGTCGTTCCCTCCACAGCTTCCCAAGTTCATTTTTCTTCTTATTCTTCTTGGAAGGAACAACTATTCCTTTTTCTGTACTTGGTTGCTCGTCTGGGGTTTGTTCTCCAGCGGCCGTGCCTTCACCTAGGCTTGCTTCTATATTTTCTGTTTGGAACACTTCTTCAATGTTCACATGCTCCTGGCGACATTCCTCAGGGGAAGTAACCCTAGTTGGTTCTGTTGTTCCCTGAGGGTTTTCTGTTTTGAACACTTCTTCAGTGTTCACATTATCCTAGACGCATTTCTCAGGTGAAGTAACCCTAGTTGGTTCTGCTGTTCCCTGAGGGTTTTCTTCATCAGGCATTTCTTCGGCCATAATTTTATTGATAACATCTTGTTCCTGCAATTGGTCTATCTTAATGTTGAGGTTAAGCAGACTGTGAGGTTGTATATATTCACTCATATTGGCCAAAATTTGGGCCAACTGGTCCTCCTATAATGGACTCTGTGGCAGGCTTGCAATGGAGGTTTCATAAGGTTCTTCTTCCTCTCCTTCATTTTCACTGGTGTGATTACTTTCTTCCTCTTCACCGGTGTGGTGACTTCTTCCTTCTTCATCAGTGTGATGACTTCCTTCTTCTCCACTAGTGTGGTGACTTATTTCTTCTCCACTGGTGTGGTGACTTTCTTCTTCATGCTGATCTCCTTTTTCTTCATCAGTGTGATGACTTCCTTCTTCGAGTTGTAGGGTATGTTCATATTCCGAACTGGGCAATTCTAAGGGTTGGTTGCTGCTATCCTTAAGACTTCCTATCATTCCCCTAATTCTCCTAATCCTGGAGGACTATCTGCACTTTAAAGGTTTTGTTGTTGTGCCAGTAACTCTTTTACGTTTTGGGTCAAGTAGAGTTGTTCCTCCATGAATTGAGAATATCAGTTCTTCCCAACTAGTTTGCTACTGGGCAAGACTGTAACTCACTATCAATCGGATTAAACAGTGATGGCTTACCACCGTGGCTATATGATGATACTTTCTTATGCTCTAGGCAGCATCATGCAATAAGAAATTTAAATATGCAGGCAGGTTTATAGTACATTTTTGCTTTAATACTGCTAATAACTTAAGGTGGCGAGGTCTTACCACATCCTTTCTTCCATCACATGTGATGTAGCTCTGTACTAATTTCACTAGTTCTGTCCATGGTTCTCCCAAATTTGCTGGTTGAACTCCTTTTCCTTTGATGACCAAGGTCTGCCCTTCGTCCCGAAAAAGGTTCATGGCTTCTTGAAGTTTCAATTTTTTATGGGTCCATATGGGTCCTTCCACTGGAAAACCAAATACCTCGACAATTATTGCGTCTGTTGCTGCTATTTTCCTGCCTCTAACCATGGAATATCCTTCCCGCAAGTTCTGCAAAAATTCAATGGCTATCGTTTCATGTGGTTGTTGCAGTCATGTGAGGTAGGTAATCCATCCTACTCTCTCCAGAATTTCTCGTGCAACGTTGGAAACTGCTAGCACCTGTGGCTCACTATGTATTTTTCGTCCTCCCATTTTGTCTGCACACTGTTAATTCTTCGCAAATACACAAAAATGTAATGGAACATCACCTTATATATATCAGCACAATACCATTAAACTCTTGCTGTTTCCAAGAATTTTATGAGCACAGGGATTCGACCCGCATGCAGGCATTAAAAGGAATATGTGCCCCCCTGAAAGATAATAGGTCGTCCTCGACCATTGAAATAGAAGAACAGTGTACTGCATAGCAATGGTACAACATTGAAAGGCATACATACTTACGATATGATCAAAAAATCATCGCATTACTGAAATCGATGCATATTATTAAATTGTAAATAGATATGGAAACGTTATGTAATGATTTTGAACATAAGGAAAAGGACAGCTAATGTTAAAAAAAGTACTTATGCGGTCATTATCCACATAAACTATTATGATCGATTCATAAATAAATTTCATGCATAATAGTTTCCAAACAAAGGGTTTAGGAGCATACTCTCATTTGATATTAGATAAATATATAAGAAAAGGGTTTAATATTACTATTGATTTGTGAAAAATATGACTCCAATGCCATCAGTGGAGCTCTGTTGCCCACAGGTATCTATAACCTTGACAAAGTTTCTTTCTCACCCTTGGAACCATTATCCTTTATTTATGCCTAGGGAAGTGTTGTGTGATGTCATGATGGAGGTCACTGTGCTGGCTTGGGAACCAGATGAATCACAATGCCATTCACCAAGAAGGAGTGAAAGGTGGGCAGGCCGGCTCGTGATGGGACCTCCTGTTCCAAGGACTTTTTATTTATTTATTTTTGGATCATATCCCTGGTGTGGTGGCCATAGTGGGAATGCCACTTCACTGATTCCTTATAATCATGGTAGGATGACTCTTGATGAGACCCCCTATCCTCCATATGCCATATAATAGTATTGTTAGTAATCATATATAGAGATTTTTTTTTCTTTCTTTTCTTATAGCACTTCCCTATTTATATATAGAGGATGGCTCAACATTCCTTAAGAGTATGGATGGTGGAAGAAGTCTGAACATCTCAATAGAGAAAATATGCCCTTATTCTTATTCAATAAATAAAAATAAAAAATATTTATGAAGATTTAGGGAGGAACCAACATGATAAAGGTAACCGATCATATTAATTTTAGTGAAAATAAAGACAACAAAGTGATATAGATGGTTGTTTCCTTTTCTTTTTTCTTATCACTACAAAAAAATTTCTTAAAAATGACAATTTCTCTTAATTTGTTGATTCTAGTAACCTCTAATTTGTGTGTTCTTATATAAGTTGTATGTTTTCCTTTAAAAACATCATGAAGAATTCATAAAAATCCTCAAAATGGTGTTCTAAAACAAGAAAAATGCACTCAAAAAGTGTTGTTCCTTAAAAGGAATAGCAAAAACAATATGCAAAAATGTTGTTCCTTTCTAAAGGAACAACAAAAAAAATCAGCAAAAATGTTGTTCCTTTCGAAAGGAACAACAAAAACAATCAGCGGAAATGTTGTTCCTTTCGAAATGAACAACAAAAACAATTGGCAAAAACTGTTGTTCCTTTGGAAAGGAACAACAAAAACAAGTAGAAGAAATGTTGTTCCTTTGGAAAGGAATAGCAAAAATAGGCAGCAAGACTGTTGTTCCTTTCTAAAGGAACAGCAAAAACAATTATGCAAAGAGTGTTGTTCCTTTGGAAAGGAACAACAAAAACAAGCAGGAAAAATGTTGTTCCTTTAGGAAGGAACAACAAAAAATAGGCAGAAAAACTGTTGTAAACTACTGTTCCTTTCCAAAGGAACAGAAAAAACAATCGACAAAAATTGTTGTTCCTTTTTAAAGGAACAGCAAGTACACACAACAAAAACTGATGTTCCTTTTTAAAGGAACAGAAAAAACACACGAAAAAATTGTTGTTCCTTTTGAAACGAACAACAAAAACACACGACAAAAACTGTTGTTCCTTTTGAAAGGAACAACAAAAACACACGACAAAAACTATTTTTCCTTTTGAAAGGAATAGCAAAAAGAAGCACACAAACGCATTGTTTCTTAAGAAGAACTGTTGTTGTTCCTTAAAAGGAACAGCTTGAGAAATAAACTCTATACAAAAAAAACAAGCAAAGTAAAAAGAAAACCTTATTTATAGGTTTCAAAGTAAAATAATTATTTAATGAATGGGTACTGAGGAGGATTTATCTCCCTCAGCAAGAATCTGTATGGTAGAATCTTCCCGTAATTGTTGGTAAAAAAATTCCCGATTAAGCGGTTTATGGTAAAGTCGTACTCGATGACCGTTTACTTTGAAAGAGAGTGTAGATCCATCAATGGTAGTTAATGTGATGGTGCCATTGTCATGCACTTTTTTTATCTCATAGGGTCCAAGCCATCGTGTCTGGAGTTTCCCTAGAAAATCCTGAAACCTGGAGTCGTATAGGAGTGCCCAATATCCTTCGTGGAAGATTTTCTATTTAATGAGGGCATCGTGCAATTTTGCTCTCTGTTGTTGAATTAATGCAGTGTGTTGAAGAGCTGAGAGCCTAATTTCATCTAACTCATTGATTTTTTGTAATCTCCTAACCTAGGCATCATTTAAGTCTAAACCCACCTCCTGAGCTGTTCTTAATGTCTAAATTTAAAATTCTATTGGAAAAATGGGTTCTTTTCCAAATACCAATTGATATGGTGAATACCCAGTGGTATTTCTGCATATTGTTCGATATGCCCACAAGGCTTCTGGAAATCTATAAGCCCATTCATGTCTATGTGATGCAATTGTTTTTGTAAGTATAGATTCTATCACTTTATTCGTGCTCTCTACCTGGCCATTTTCCTGTGGGTGGTATGGGGTTGTGATTTTGTGCTAAATGTGGTAATTTTCTAATGTTGCAGCAATTTTATTACCTACAAATTGTGGTCCTCCATCTGTAATTACATCCCTTGGGAGGCTGTATCGCACAAATATGTGGAAAAGGAACTGTATTACAGAGTCCTCTATAGCTCTTGAAAGTGCTTCTGCCTCAGCCCATTTAGTAACATACTCTGTTGCAACTAGTATGTATGTTTTTTGATTTGATGGCGGGTTGATAGGACCAACAAAATCGAGCGCCCAGCGTTCTAATGGCTCAATTACTAACTATGGATTAAAAGGAATTTCATCGGACTACCTAGGGTGACCTGCCCTTTGGCAACTATCACAGGCCTATACAAACTTTTTAGCATCTTTAAAAATTGTAGGCCAGTAATAGCCTGTTTGTTAAACCTTGTGACCAGTCCTGCGATATGAAAAATTTCTACCACAGGGCCCATCGTGGCATGCTTTCAGAATATCAAATATTTCATCCTCTCGGACGCATCTCCTGATGTGCATATCCGCTCTTGTATGAAACAGGTATCCCCCAATCCAAGAGAATCGGGTACTACGCTATACTATATGTTTTCATTCATTGGGTGTTAGATGCTTAGGTAATTTACCTATTGCTAAATAATTTTCAATATCAGCATACCATGGGGTTCTAGAAGTAACAGAGAAAAAATTTTCATCTCAGAAGTGATCCTCGACTGCTGCTGCATCTGTTGGTTTTGGCATCTGTAACAGAAAATCAGCTACAGGGTTCTCTTTTCCAGGTCGATCCTTTATTTTGATATCAAACTCCTACAATAGAATCAACCATCTTGTTACTCGACCATTTGTAATAGGTTTATTTGCTAGAAATTTTATGGCAGAGTGATCTGTATATAAAACTACAGGATACCCAGTTATATAATGTCTAAATTTATTTACAGCATGTATTACGGATAAAAATTATTTCTCAGTCACAGTATAGTTTAATTCAGAGAGAGATATATTTTTGCTAATATAATAAATTGCATATGGTTTTTTATCTTATTCCTACTCAAGTACTGCTCCAATAGTTGTGTCTGAGGCATCAAATGAAATTTTAAATGGAAAATCCCAATTTGGGCCCCTTAGCACCGGGGTTGTTGATAGAAGCTTTTTGAGATCCTCAAAAGCATGGTCACATTTATCTGTCCAGTTAAAATCAAAATTCCCTGTTAGTGCGTATAAAGGTGCAGCTACTCGAGAATAATGCTCTATAAATCTTCTATAATAACCAGAAAATCCGAGAAAGCTATGTACCTCTGTTTGTGTGGTAGGAGTGGGTATTAAAAAAATTATCTGAATTTTAGCTGGATCTACTTGAATTCCAGCTGCTGAGATATAATGACCTAAGATGAGTCCCTCGGTCATCATCATGTGACACTTTTCATGGCTTAAGCAAAGCCTGGTGTCAATACATATTTGTAACACAATTTCCAAAGTTTCTAATGCTGGCTCAAAATCATCTCCGCAAGGTGTGAAATCATCCATATATACTTCGAGCCCTTCATTTATTAAATCTGAAAAGATGCTGAGAATGGCCCTCTGAAATGTAGCAGGGGCATTGCATAGGCCAAAAGGTAAAACTCTGTAAGAAAATTTCCCCCAAGGATAGGTAAAAGTAGTTTTGTCTTGGTCTTCAGGGGCAATCTGAATTTGATTGTATCCACTGAAGCCATCAAGGAAAGAAAATAATTTATTTTCTGCTAATGTGTCTAATACCTAGTCGATGAAAGGAAGGGGAAAGTGGTCTTTCTGGGTTGATTTGTTTAGTTCTCTGTAGTCTACACATATCCTCCACTTTCCATTCTTCTTTGGCACCACTACTAATGGAGAGACCCACTTACTATCAGATATTGGGTAAATAAAGTTGACATCCAACAGTTTTTGTAATTCAACTTTCACAATATCTTTAAGATGAGAATTTAATCTTCATTGGGGTTGGCGAATGGGTCTAGCATCTTTTTCTATATAAATGTGGTGCATACATAACTGGGATTTAATTCCCTTCATGTCTGGATAATCCCATGCAAAAGCTCCCTTGTATTTTTTTAGTAGTTGGACCTTCTTCTTTTCTTGTTCAAGAGTCAGGTTTTTGTTAATGTTTAAGGTTTTTCCTAGCTCAATTTCTATAATTTTTCTATTGTAAACAGATGTGGTGGGTATTGATTGATCATGAATGTATTTCAGGGGATCTTCTTCTTCTTGATTGTCAAATGCTGCCTTAATCATGTGACATTGCAAATGGGATCTAATTTTTGGTTTATTGATGAAATTGTTAATAATGTCATCCTCTATTTGGTCTTTAAATTTGAGGGCATCTTCTATGGTTAATGGTGATCTGATTTTTTCCATGAGTTATGATGCAGGTTTTTTCCTTGTTTTTATTATTGATAGGCTTGGCTGGGCTGGGGGGTATAAAGCTAAATTCTTGACATAGTTCCCTCTAGTTATAGTCATGCTACCTTGTCGGTAGCCAATGTAAGCATCGGCAGTTGCCAGCCAAGGTCTACCTAGGATAAATGAGTGTCCATCTAACCGGTTTTTTGGATTGATGATCAAAAATTCAGCAGGGTACTCCCAGGATTCTACAGATACCATTACATCATGTAGAGTGCCTTCTAGCTTGACTACCGATCGGTTATCCAATTCCAATAAGGTTGTTGTTGGATCTAATGATGTAATGCCAATTTTTTGACAAGTGGTGGTTGTTAGGATATTAATTGCAGCTCCCAAATCAACTAAGGCATTTGGAAATGATTTTCCATTGATTTGCACCATCACTATAGGATTTTCTAGGTCCTCATACTTTACAGGTGCTTCCATTCCTGATAATAAATCATATAGAGTGCCAACTACTTGGAGAGTTGGGTTAGTTGTTGTTCTCATCTTGGGCTTCCTTATACATAGTTCTTTGATGGTTTTTGCATAAATAGGAATGTCTTGGATAGCTTGGAGGAGAGGGGTTTTTATGCACAAATTTTTTAGTTCTCCCAGAAGATCAAAATTAGGATATTCTATTTGGCGAGGTATGATTAATTGTTCTGGGAATGGTGGAGAAGAGGTGGTTGCTTGTTCCTGAGTTTGTTGTTTAACCACATTCTCCTTGTGCACTATTTGTTCTACAGGTAACAGGTCTTAAACTTGAACATTTTTGTCTCCCTCTGTTTCTATTATGTGCCTAGATCTTAATTGAAGGTCATTGCACTCCCTTAATTCAGTTTCTAGTTCTGGTGGTTCCATTATTTGAATAGACTGAACCGGCCTATTATTAGGGTTTGGGTTGGGTTGGGCTGGGAGTTGCAGTCTCAAGTTGGTATGGGGATTCTGTTGCAATGTATATGGTGTTGGCAGCATAGGTTGAGGGAGAGGGATTTTTCCAGTTGACTGATTTGTCAGTCTTTTCCAGTTCGACTGCCAGGTCTGACTCTGCGAGGTGTAGGGGGACCATTGTGTTGGATAAGTATTATTTTTCCAAAATGGTGGACAGTAAGGAAATTTTGGCCAATTGATTTGATTTGTTTGATTTGGCCATGGTGATGTAGGAAATGGCTGTTGTGACCAATTGGGGAAAGGTGGCTGATTTTTCCACATTCCATTATATTTTTGAGCATTATACTGAGGAGACTGAAAAGAAGAGGAAGGGTCAATTGGCATACCTATTTGTTGTGGCTGCCATTGTCGGCGTTGATTGAGTAGGCATACCATTTCTTGTTCTTCTTCTGCCTCCTTGCAGACTGCTTTCAATCCAGGGAGGGAGGGGCAACCTTTTGTGGAATGATCTTTTGTGCAGATAGCACAAAATTTGACTATATCCAGTGGGCACTCTTTATGGATGTGTTTCTTTATGCATTTAGGGCAGAATATTGCCAGATTTTTTTTTGCTTCTACTTGCTTTTGTTTGGCTTGCATAATGTTGAATTGCATTGTCAGAGTCCCTAGAATATCAGTTTTAAAATCTTCTAGTAGATTGCCAATTTCTGCGCAGGTTATACTTTCACTAGAGATCTTACTATCCCTTGTGATCATATCACGTTCTGCTAACTTTAGCCTTGTGCTGTTGTAATGTTCCAAAATGGAAATCAATAGCTTTTCATCGCTGAAGAACTCCTTTGTCGGAAATATGAACAAGGCTATGTCAGAGATGGAATGAGAGGGATTTTACCAATTATTTCACCTCTAAATAGAGGATGAGAATTGGAGGCATATTGTCCCTTTCTCAGACTCTGCCTATAGTTATGCAAATATTTCTTCCTTCAGGAAGATCTTGCTCAAAAGAGATGAGCTACAGCAACATCTGAAACTTCAATAATGAACAGCAGTGAAATAATACATCATATGATACAAGAAGAGTGCATAACTGATTTATAAAGTGCAACAGCAAATATAGATACAAATCTTGAGGAAAATACCTCTCAAGATAGACTAGATCAACCTCAATCAAGATTATACATGGAAACTCAAGATTACACTGCTATACAATAATGCCCCACCTATGTCTGCGTAGTTATATGAGGAGACCGCAATATGTAAAATGAAAATACGATGATATATCATTAAGAGCTCAAGGAAATAGGGGGAGCATGCTCTCAACCCCTGAAAATAACTAACTAACAATCCTTAGAAGGATTGGCTGCAATACATGTACAAAATGATAAAATACAAAAATTCTGGAGTTGCAGTGTAGCTGCTGCAACTCAATAATAATACATGAATGGAGAAGGGAAATAATGTTGCAAACAATATATCAACCTCCTCTAATGATCTTATAAGTGAAATACTACCCCCGTTCACTGAAGATTACACTCTCTGATTCCCCCGATGAATCCTCCTACAATTTCCCTCTGAAAACAACGTTGTAAGAGGGAGCGAATGCCCTGGGGCTGAGATGAAACACTTTTTCGTATGCCAAAATCTGCAATAAAGCTCTAGAAATGTCCCTTTCTGATTTCTTAGAGAAAGGAGAACTCTTCCTCTTCAAAACTAGCTCAAGAAATGGTGGGATGATGATCCCTCACTGTTACCACCAGCAACTCCAATGAATCTGCCCAACAAAAATGCTATAGCTGAAAGAGATGGCTTTGGCCTCAAGCCTGGATGTGAGGAAGATGAATAAAAACTCCTCCAAGGCCTCCCAAGGAAGATAAGGAAACTACTAAACAGGAATTCCCCTTGTGCTGAGCAGCACAAGCTATCTCAGTTGAACAACTAAAGAGAGCTCAAAAATCGAATTCTCAAGCATAATGAACAATGGCTCTCCTTCACCTTTTTATGCAAGGAATTCTTCCTTGTGATGGACCCCACTCACATTAGTGTTTCTCTCATTTCGAATTTCCCTCCATCCAACTACGCAATCTTCTTGTGCAAGCTTCCCCTCGTGGGGTACGTTTTTGACTTGGGTCAACCATGGTCTAGCTCACTTGCTTTTGGCCCTTTTCACACTTGGGGCTGCTAACTTAAGCCACTTAAGTGAATTTTTTCACCTTACAAGTGTTTATTAGGTTTCTACATGGGCTCCTTTACCCATCTTATTCCTTTTATTAACATAAAAGAAAAATTAATGTTCCAATTACCTTATTGAAAATTTTGGAACATTACAGTCCTCCCCTCCCAAAACTTGCTTGTCCTCAAGCAAGAGCAAGGATGAACTAAAAAAAAAAGTTCTCCACTCAAGGCATGGAGTCTGAAATATCCTCATGTAAATCCACCATCCCCCAAGAAATTAACCAAGAAAAATGAGTCACCCTCCAACTAGGCAACTCCTAAAAATACTCCACCACCTTGTGCTCATGTAGAAAAGGTGGGCTGAAATGTTGAACATGGTAAGCTTCATAGCCTACCCCACGTTGTCCTCTTCTCCACTTATGATAAGTGTGGAGTGAAAGCTGAACTTGGGCTACAATAGTGTTGCCTTCAAGATGCAAGATGAATTCTAGATCCCCAAGGACCTCTCCTCCAACGCTGCAAATCAAGCTGGCCCAAATCATCTCATATGTGATGAGTTGGAATTCATCATCATATGGCATCCAACCAATCATATGGCTCACCTCCAAGAGAAACCAATGTCTAAACATGGTGACCCTATCATCTCCCATACTCCCCTTGGACCATGTGCTGCAAAAAGAATGGAGGTCTCTCCTCACAAAAGTCACATCCACCCAACGAGTTCCTCCCTCGTCATGATACATATGGGGCTGCTGCTGATATATGGCTGATATGAAATGGTCTTCAAGAGAGACCCAAGCCACCCCATAAATCATACAAACCATGAAGTGCCTCCTCCAAAAATTCAAACTCTCTAAATAGCTCCTCCCACATGAAGGAAAGAGGTTGCCCATGCATGGAACCAGTGCAGGGAATCATTGGCCTGCCTCCACATATGATGCAAAAAGTGTCTTTGCAGCCACTTTTTTTCTGCCACATTCATCTTGAAAGATGTGATCATGAAAACATACTTTGGTGCCAAAGATGCACACCAAAACCCATGTGGCTTTCCCACACAATCCACTACTAAAATAGCCATCATATCTACTGCAATGAACCATAAGTACAAAAAAACACAATGTGCAAGAAGGAAATATCCCTCTTGATTTGATATGATGATCATAAAGATAAGAGAGTGCAAAGCATAAATCAAATGGTTACCTCCCTCATCATGTACTTTGGCCTTTGAGCTGAAATGGCTCAAGTGAAAAGTCCCCTTCACTGCAACATAGTAGGGGAGTGGTTGTGCCAACCATATCATCATCTCTTGGGCTATGCATATAGCCATATGCTGATATATATTCATTAGGATGCCCTCCCAAGTGGACTCCTCCATCAGTAGATTGTATGCATGAGAATGCCTGGAAGAATAATCCGAAGTTGTTGCATGTCGATGTCTCTTCTTGTGCTTGTGAGCCCAAGCCAAGATAATCAAAACATAGAAAGGGATGATACCATCCATTACTTCCTCATCCTCCTATCCTACATGCCTCCAAGACACATCACTTGTGAAGTGGTTTTGAGAACACTTCAACAATTAATCCAAGCTCTCAAGTGACAGCGCTGCTGGCCTTTGGAGTAGGGCCACTGTCATCTCAAAGCTCCCCTCATTGACATGAATCTAGTCAAAGACTCCTCCCATCATGTTGCTGAAAATGTAGAGCCCCTCCAATGAAGAAGGTGTTGCATGGGCATCTAATGTCAAAGAGAAATTCCCTTGCACTATGCTAGTGCCTCCTCTTACTCTCGCAACAACCAAACAAAATTTGAGCAACAAGGATGTTTTCTGCTCCACCATACTTCCACCACACCAAATATGAAATGGGAATATGATGAATGGTAAAAATAATTTCATCCAATCATAATGCACCCATGCTCCTTTCTGCTTCATGGTGTAAGTATCCTACCATCTCCTCCTCCCTTTAAAACCCCATGAAAAGGAATAGGTCACATGTTGGCCAAACTCCCTCAAGAGCAACCAACGCAACATGGATTCTTGCTGCCCTGTATCATAGATCTCCAAGAGGCTCACCATCCTCTTGCCTCCCATCCACATCCACTCAGCTCCTAGTGGATGCTTCCCATCATTCTGCAACTTGGCACCTCCCCAACAAGAGCTGCCATCATCCCAAAACAGATTATCTCCTTTGCATTTCATGGAACATTGAAATGCAATCTTATCTATGGTCCATCTCTCAAACCCCAACCTCATGTGTGGTGCATGAATCATCAAGGGTGAATGATAATGGTGGCATAGCACAGTGACAATCCCCTCCTCAAGACAATCAGCATGCAATAATGTAAAATCCTCCATGATAGATAAAAACTCATGCATACCTTGGAGAGATTTGGAAGAATCTTGTGTTGCTGCAAGAGTCTCTTCCTCAAGTGTGCTGGTTACCTCAATAGTTGAAGATGAAGGGTGCTTCTCCATGTCTATGGCAGCTCTGGTATGTGCCTCTACAACTGGTGGTAAGGGATCCTCCCTCCTATGGCCAAATATTCTGATCAAGATCTGAGAAAAATCATCAAGAGTAGAATCCCTTGCATGTCTCCCGTGGCTGGACCACCAAGTTTTTGCTTCTCCCTCAAGGTGCAGCGCTGCAATTGCTACAGCCTCTCTATCTACTACAGGATGTAGCAGGAAGAAATCCTCTAGCTTCTTCACCCAATCCTCTACTGCGCATGTGGGTGACCCATCAAAAGTAGACAATAGAAATCTATTGCCTTTCATCTTCCCATGACTGTGGGGTCTTCTTTCCTCTCTTTTCTGAACAAAGTGTGAAAAAGTTAGAGTCTCTTGGAAGACTCTAGGGTTTGCTCTATATTCAGCAAGATATTCACTTATAATTTTGAATTCCAAGTGCTCTCCATGCTTTTTCTCTGCTTCTCTGTGAGAATAGGAAGTGCATGGTCCTTTTATATAGGGTAAAATTCTTGGGTTGTTGGTTATCGAATATCCCTCTCAGGGCTTTCTGGTGCCCGAGGCAGATAGTAATATTAGTTGTATAGTTCACAAATATGGCACATAAATATTCATATTAACTTAAAAAAACTTGATAGAACGAGATAGAATATTACCTCTTTAATGATCTTGGAGTCCCTTGGAGAGCACTAGGCAGCGAAGCAGGAGTTCTCCTTCACCACCTCCAAATCTTGGCCCTGCAATCAATTAAAGCACCCATGTAATCTCTACCATAACACATATTTCATATCAATTAAGTCAATATATAATGAACACTTAAAATATGCACATCTAAGCCATTCATCTCATGCTATATAAGTGATTAAATAACAATGACAATATCAACGCATAGAATGGACAAAACAGATACAGTTCTATTGATTTATAGAAAAGGAGGATTACAACCATCGGTTGTACCAAGCCCTCCTCAGCCTTCCAATCTCTCTATCTCTCAAAGTGGTGATCTCTTGATCAACAAGTTCTCAATAAACCTCTTTGACCTTCGACCTTCACACTACAACAATGATCTCTACTTCACAAGTATGCAAAAACTTTGACAATCCTTCGACCTTGAACCAAGAGCCTTCAACTCCATTTTATAGAAGATGGAGAGAGAAATCATTGCCCTTCTCTTTCCACCAGTTCTGAATAGAAAAAACCAAGATGTTTCATCAACCTCCATGCTTTTTCCATCTTTGAGAGTTCAGTTGTTTATGGCAAGGCCCAATAAGAGTTGGTGCGTTGTAGTTTCCTTTTTGTACTGACTCTCTTGTGAGAAAAAGCTGGAGATTCAAATAATTCTCCACGGGTTTTTCCCTTTTCAAACTTAAAACACGAGTAACGCTACCCTCTAGTGTAAACAGAGCGTTTCCCTAGCCACTAACGCGGCCCATTCACTGATCAGCTACGTTATAACGCTCTTGTGTTGTTATAGTGAGGCGTTACCTTGGCAGAAATAGGTTTAGTTTAGGTCTTTGTATTTTTTCCATATTTATCTTCTCCTCTGAGCTGATGAGGAGTTATTTTTACCTGTAACAGATGCCCCCTAAAGTGTGAGGTCAGAGATGAAGACGATGGCCGAAATACTTTACAATGTGTGTAGTAGAGATAAAGAGATTGAATGACTGAGGAAAACCTGAATCAACAACATATGTCAGAAAATATAGTATCTGCCTTGAGTCAGGCATTCCCATGCTCAGTAGCTTAAACAACATGATTTCTCTAGAATAGAGATATGAAGAATCTGTCCACCGATAAGCACAATGTGGAAGTGTCTGTCATAACAGGATCAGGCTGAAGAAGCTGTCTCCATAAAAAATATCGCAACTTGGGGAAGGGAAAACAACTTTAATGATGTAACCTTTGCCCCACGGTCTTGACCGCCGATTCACTTAAACTGCATATTTCTCAACATGTGAATGAAGGAGATATCGTAGAACATGTGAGAAATCGTCTGATTACCAGTCGATGATGGAAACTATTAATAGACGCGAAGGTGGCCACCGATAATGATGATGGTCCCTAAGATGCACAGTACAATATAGCGAGTGTGAATAAAATGAGTTGAAGTCGAACACTCGTAGAATCATTCAACCAGGAGCCAATGATAAAGACTCCTGATCAAACACAAGACTACCTGCCACTGATGTTTGCAAGTATCCGGGTACTGATGGGTTTCTAGATCAACTTCCTAGATAAGATGTTGAAGTCGATAGGAAGAGATCTGTTGAAAGGTAGGCACTGAGGCGTCCTACACCAGTCAACACGAAACAAAAAACAACTGATTTTGTTTATGATTGAGATAATTAAGAGTAAATTGGGACATCTGACAACAAATAATTTATGGCATAATAAGCGGTTTGGTTGATAAGAGAAGCAGTAGATAGCGAGATCTGCTTGAACAATAGAAGGCACTGTAACAAGGTACTAGGCAGCTGAGACTTAATGAACAGCAAAGAGTGTGTTAGGATTTGACCGGTGTAGGGACACTGGGAGATGAAGGCTAATACTCATAGATGGTAGGGTTCGGCTAACTGAGAAAGAGTTTTCTGGGAAGTGCCATGTTCAAGAATTTTTCTGCCAAATCGACCTTTCTGAAATGTAATAGAGGTAGTATCCATTTTGTCCAAATTTTTCCCCATCTGATTAAGTTTAACAAGTCTAGATGAGTAAACTCGGCGAATTTTTCATGTTTAGAGAGTCTGAAATATATCATAAAAGACAACTTCGTGCCCCGTCTGATTAGGTTTAACGAGTCTAGACGAGTAAACTCGGTGAATTTTTCATGTTTAGAGAGTCTGGAAAATATCGTAAAAGACAACTCCGTTGGGGTACCTTTGTCATGTCTTGATAACCAGGCACGGAAAAGGGAGAATAGTAAGCCCGAAACAGTTCATTTTCCATGAGTTAGTCCATCGAAGCTAGAAAAGTGAGAAATATATGTTCGATGGACATCTACCTCATTTTGTTATGAGTACGAGGAGACAGAGTAAACTCAGTACTCTTTGTGAAATTTTAACGAGTCCAACAAAGAAAAACTCGATGCCCTTCGTGAAATTTTAACGAATCACACAGAGAAAACTTGGTTACTTTTTTAGTTTAAAGAGCTTTGAAAAAGAGGAAAAGAATGGCTCCTTACTCTCTGTCGTGGTAGTTTAGCAAGCCCGACAAAGTCAACTCGGGGTTTTCTCAATTTTATGAGCGAGAAAAAGGTCCCTAAAAAGAAAGCTCAGTGCTTCTTCATATCAGTTTTAACGAGTCTGAAGAAGAGGACTCTAGGTTTTTCGGATTAACGAGCAAGAAAAAGACCATAAAAATAACGCTCGATATCAACTTCGTATAATTTTAACGAGTCCGAAGAAGGGAACTCGAGGTTTTTCGGATTAACGAGCAATAAAAATATCGTAAAAAGAATGCTCATGTAAACATGAGTATGTCTGCATATGAATGTTGATCACTCATCAGAACATCAGTAACAAATATCAGTAGTTGCGACACATGTGCAGTAAGAATTCATGTCTTTTTCTGACTAGCTTAAGAGAGTCATGCCCAAGAATTGGCTATAAGAAGGTCGGAAGACCTTCATTTTCACTGTTTTGAGTGCTTTGAAGGAGCTCTGGGGTGAAATCTTCAGTTGACGATTGCGGTCAATCCGGGCAACGGTTTTCCTTCCTGCGAGATCCAGGTAAGAGCTAGAACCTCCTGCTATCATTTAATTTTCTTTTTGTTAAGTTTTTCTAGTTCAAAATAGAAAATTTGTGAGGCCCTAAAAAATGTTTGCGCCTAATTCAGGCCAGTAGTGTTAGAGACGGGTTAAGCACATATCCCGTGAAGGGATGCCGCATTAGAGCACTATGTTTTACACTAAGGCTAGCATTAGGCGCACTGCGTTTTTTAGCAACTCATTTCCCATCATTTTGAAGTGGTCCAGTCAATTTTTAATTGGTTGAAAATGTCGCTTTTGTAGGTATTCAGCTATTAATCATGAGTATCTGGTGAGAAAGAGAACATGAATGGGAAGAATGACAGATGATGACGGATGCTGCAAGCTTGATGGCTCTCCGCAGATGCAGATTGCTAAAATATGCCCGCTTAGAACTAATGAGGGGTCAAGAGGACCTCCTGAAGTGGCTAATCCGGCAATGGGATGAGTGGCACCATGTCTTCTGGATTGGGGGCAATGAGCTCTCAATCGAGAAGGATGATGTGTAATTTTTGACTGGCATATCATGTCGTAGATCAAGGCCCAACTTGATGGGGTCCAAAGCTGACCCACATTCCACTACTAATCTGATTCTTGAGCATTGCATACGTGACACTCAGGCTGTGAGCAACTAGGTACCGATTGCACGAGTGACTTTGAGACCACTACGGTCTATATTATGGATGATTTTTCGCTTGGCAGGTGCCAAGAGTCAGCATGTGGCCACCGAGGCCCAAATTATCCTAGCCTTGGACTATATGCAGCCTCAGGTTTTTGACTAGTGTGACGGAGTTGTCTGTCGGGTCCGAGTAGAGCTTACCACATGTAAGACCCGTACCCAGAGAGAGTTTGGGTATGGTACACTGATTGTCTCTTTCTTACTAAAGCGGGTACCATTGATGAGGCCCAGGATTGTTACAGTGCCATTGGGCCCACGCGAGACGAGGCAGGCTCAGTGGGTAGCCTTGCTTCCGCGAACTGGAGAGGGTCCCGTCCGCCACTGTTTTGATGATGGATTTTTTGATTGGCTGAACTCCCAGATTATTATGATTGAGGATTATCCCTATGCAGGGATGAACGTCATAGGTGATCCGAAGTTAGCACTTCCCCCTGGTACCCAGTGGGGACTTGATGGTAAGAAGGAAAAGATCAGTGTATTTCAAAGAAGTACTTTTTTTTTGTATTTTGAATGTTTATGCAATTTTTTGTTGAAATAGGGTGAAAATTATGTTTTGACATGAAGCGTTTGCTTTCTTGACACATATGTGGCACCTGTCCGTCCAGTTGGGGCCCCTTGCTATGCACGACGAGGACAACAGCTACCCGGGGCTGGCGCACCAGCAGAGGATGTAGAAGCCGCCGAGGATGATGATGCCCAGGTTTTACATGAACTCTCCAGAAACCTGGAGGGTTTGAGTATGGGCATACCACCCCTTCCTATGCGGGAGGTTCCAATTCGTTTGCAGCAGCATACCGTAGGTGTGCCGGAGAGATACCTGGTGCCTCTGAGGAGGATAGCTAGAGCAGTTGTATGTTACCATGATCATCAGGCCTAGCTGGCGAAGTGGATGTATTAGTGTCAGAGTGTGGCTTAGTATAGCCAAATTTTTGTAAAAAACCCAAGTTTTGGAAGATTTTTTGATGTAACTATTGTACTGGACATGACATATATATATATATATATATATATATATATACATACTTTTTGGTGATTTTTGTGTTTTTAAATTTTTTATGTATTTTCAATGGGATGAAAATATATATACTCATGAGTAAATCTTTTATAGCAAATGTGACAAATTCCAATCTAACACATAGTTTTCCAAAGAATCGGCCAATGCATTAAATTCTCTAGGAATGTGCTCAAATGTAATTGTTTGAAATTGACGTTCTAAAAGTCGCACCCTTAAAAAATAATGTAACAAGACTGGATGGTGGACACGATAATGATTGTTTAACTGCATAATGATGAGTTGGGAATCTAACCTGACCACTAAATTGGAGATGTCACGAGATGCCGCTTTCGTGAGGAGTTGGATCACTAACATGTACTCGGCAACATTATTGATGGCGCTACTTCGGAAGATTCCCCCAGAACCAAGAAGGTCTGACTCAGGAGTGTAGAGAACCCAAGCAGCTGAAGCAATGCATCTAGTGTGATGACTAGCACCGTCCGCATATCCGATGTATGATAAGGAGGGTGACGACATCTGTGTGAAAGAAAAAGATTATACATGAGAAAAAACACCTCAAAAAACAAAAAAAATATCTAGAAACATCAAAACAATAGGCAAAACTTGTATACATAAAATTACAAAGCATATGTCTAGTGCGAAACTAGGCAAAATACTTCTTTAGATAGAGCCCGTTGCGGGGCTCCGCGATTGGAATTCCATTACAGTCCTGAAGTTCGTAAGCCCATTTTGAGAGGACTTTAGTGACTATGTAAGGACCAAGCCATAATGGTTGGAGAGTCCCTGCCCCCAAGAGGTCATGTTTCTGATCATAGAGTAGAACAAGATCGCCCTCTTGGAAAGAACGAGGCTTGATAGATTTGTCGTATTGAGCTTTGACTCAGCACTGGTGAGCTTCAAGTGCTAGTGTATCATCTCGACAAGTTTCGTCCAAATGATTGAGTGAAAGCAAGTGCTCTTTTGTGGTGGTGGTGCCAGGCAGGAGTTCAACGGCGAGTTTGAGTGATGGAATTTCGCACTCGATTGGAAGTACTACCTCCAGGCCAAATGCAAGTTGGAATGGCGTGAAACCTGTGGCAGTTTTTACTGACCTTCGGTATGCCCATAATGCGGAATACAACTTCTGATGCCATGTGGTTTTATTATTTCCGACCAATCGACAAATCATGGTTTTGAGGACGCCATTTACCACTTCGACTTGACCATTAGCTTGAGGATAATAAGACGAAGATTGATCTTGACGAAAACGTAGCATGGATGTTAATTCGGTCATCATATGATTCTGAAAGTGGGATCCATGATCTGTGACAATAGATAGGGGTACGTCAAACCGACAGATTACCTGATTGAACAGGAAGAGAGCGGCGGTTTCGCCATCGGCCTTAAAAGTGGGAATGGCTTATGTCCATTTCGTAAAATAGTCGACCTTAACCACAATGTATTTGTGTCCATTTTTCGAAGTGGGATTGCAGGTGACGAAGTCAATTCTCCATTTTGCGAAAGGACCAATGGAGATAACCGGATGAAGGGGGGCAGGATAAGCATGCATTTTCTTTGTGAAAATTTGACATGGATGGCACTTCTGGACCGCTGCAATGCAGTCTTTAAACAAAGTGGGCCAATAGTAACCTGCGCGCAAGATTTTTTGGGTAGTAGCTATGCCTGAAAGATGACCACTGCATGCCCCTACATGGTAGTAATTCAAAACGTGTTCTGCCTCATCGAAAGTGAGACAACATCGGAGAATAGTATCAACACCACGAGGATATAGTGTATCGTTTAGCACGAGGTAGTGCTTTGCTTGGTGGCGGATACGACGATGGTCGTCGGACGTGAGAGTTGGGCGGAAGCATTGGGTTTGTAGGTAGACCAAAATGTCTCCATACCATGGGTTCGAAGAATCGATCAAGTATATAGATTCATCAGGAAATGGATCATGAGCTACTTCTCCTGGGTCGATTCGGGGAAGATCCGATATTAATTCGGCGAAGACGAGGGATTTCTTTGCTTTGGCAGTCGTGAAGACCAAATCAAATTGCTGGAGGATTACGATCCATTTGGAATATTTTCCTCCAATAACTTTTCTAGACAAGATATGTCGCATGGGGTTCTTCAAAGAAATAACCGTAGTCTGTCACAGCAATATATAGTGTCGGAGTCGGGTGACGGAAAAAACTACCGCCAGAGAAAGTTTCTCCACATGTGAATAAAATAATTCAGGTCTGATTAGACATTTGGATAAATAGTAAATCACATGTTTGCTATCGTCATTGTGAACTTGAACCAAAACCATTCCAAGGGAGGATGGTGAGGCGGCCAGGTAGAGGAGAAATTCGCGTGAGTAGTCGGGGGCACTAAGGAGTGGGGTTGAAAAAAGTGCATGTTTTAAAGCATCAAATGACCGTTGAGCTTGGTCATCCCACAAATATAGTGTTCCTTTCTTCAATAATCGCATAAATCCTTTCGTCATATCGGCATAGTTAACGATGAAACGACACAAAAAATTTACCTTCCCTTGCAAACGTTGGAGTTGAAGGATGGATTGTGGTGTTGGAAATTCAACAATCACCTTAACCTTATTAGGATCAACCCTAATCCTGTGCTTGGAGACAATGAAACCTAACAGACATCCAGACTCGACCATAAATACGCATTTATGAGGATTCAAACGTATATTGTAGAATCTACACCTAGAAAAAATTTCTTTTAGATGAGCGAGGTGATCAGGTCATTTCTTGGAATGGGCCGGCAGGTCATCCAGGTAAGCCTGTACAATATGTCAAATTTCATGAAAAGCGTAGTCCATAGCCCACTGAAAAGTTTCTCCAGCATTCTTCATTCCAAATGGGAGTTTTTGATACGCAAATGTGCCCCAAGGACAGATGAAGGCAGTTTTATGTTGGTCGTATTTTTTAATTGCAATCTGGTTATAGCCCGAGAATCCATCCATGAAGGAAAAATATTTGCATGCGGCACAATCGTTGAGAATCTAATCAATGAACGGTGTAGGATAATTGTCTTTGGGACAAGCGACGTTCAGATCGCGATATTCGATGCAAACCCGAATGGTGCCTTGTTTTTTATTGACGGGAATCGGATTGGAAACCCATTCCGTTAAAGGAACGGGATAGATGAAACCAGCGTTTAAAATTTTTTCTACCTCAATCTTGATGGTGGCTGCTTTGCACAGGTGGACAGGTCTGATTTGCTGCCAAATTGGTTTGGCATTGTCATAAATCTTGATTTCGTGCTTGACTATAGATGGATCTATGCTGGTCATTTCGTCGTAAGACCAAGCAAACACATCGTGGAATTCCTTGAAAAGGGATGTGAAGCATGCAGTTTCCACGGGATTGTAATTGGCTCCAATCTGAATATTTTCCATGATACCCGTTTTGACTGAGATATCAATGAGCATTGTCTTAGAAAGATTACCCATGTTCCCTTCTGAATCGAGAGTTTGAACAGTCGTGTAAGCGGAGGGAACCATCTCATGTGCGTCAAAGGATGGGATTTTAGTTTTTATCGCGTCCGAGTCAATCATCGAAGTGCGATGGTGAAACTCTCCCCAAGGTCATTCTTCTAGAGTCATGATCTCTCGAATAGCTTCGTCTGTAGGTAAGACTTCATTGAGGATATCTTTAGAGAGAACTGTGATGGGTGGGAGGTTTGTAGCTTCGGTCGAAACCATAGCAGTGGAGGGTTCAGATGTTATTTGGATGGCTTCGTAAGCCAACTCGGCTGGTGAGAGCGGCATCTTATCTCCATAGGAATCAATGTCTGAAGGTGTTAGAATGATCCATGGGTCGATAGAGCCATCCGAAGTGGTGGATATCATTGCAGCCACGTTTGTGATCTGTGGCGGTGGGAGAGGAAAACAACCCAGTAGGGAAGATGCCTTCAGAAGACCGGTACCAATACTGACGTAGGAGTCAGGAAAGCCTCCTATTAGGGGTACAGTGCTACTTGGTAACGTGGCATAATTAGCAGTGCAGAAGGATAGCTGATCCACTGTGACTATTTTCCCATCCAATGGAAATAGGATGAGTTGGAAGATCAAAGACACAATGGCGGTCATGGCATAAGACCAACTATGACCAAGCAATAGATTATAGTCGAGATGGCGCTCTACGACTTCAACATCCACGTTTACCATTTTCCCACTCAAAGTGATGGGAAAGCTAACAAGGTATCCTTTTGGGAGGAATGTGTGGCCATCGAAAGCTTTGAGGGAATTCAACGACGGTGTTATGGTAGGAGAACCTAAATTGAGCCAGCAAGCTTGTGAAATAACGCAGGTCGAAGCACCTTCATCTATGACAGTGCGATGGATTGGTCTCCCTTTTGACACAACCTACACCTAGAATGCGAGTTGGTGTGAGAGGCGAGGTTTAGCCTTTTCCATATCAAAGATAACTAGAATGGAATCTTGGGGGTCTATTCCACCAATGGCCGAAAGCAAGACTTTCCTTTGTGCTGGACAGGTTTGTAATACTTCGAGAGCAGACATAGCTTATGGTGCCTGCGCGAAATCTTCTACAATGTTGTAGTTTTGGGCTACACGTGCAGAGGTGTTATGAGTCATGCGTCGAAGTGTCCCTTTCAGGCGAATCACGGAGGTCAGCAATAGGCCGTGTTAGCCCCCTATAAATTTTGACAAGCAAAGCGAGGACTAAATTTGTTTCGCTCTCGAAGACCATCACCGAAGACTCATGTCACCCCGGTCTCTACTTGTGTATGAAATAATTCCTACGCGTAGAACTCTCCATGTTGCCCCTCTCTTCCCCTTCACAAAATCCCCTTTCCATCCCAATGTTTCCCCAATTTCCCCTTTGAATCCTACCCTTACCCTTGGTTTCCTAAAAATTCCCCTCTGTCTCTCTATCGTTACCCTCCTCAGGCCTCAAAATGCATTAAAAATGGTTGAAAAATCCACTTTCGGACCATATAATAGGCCTCAGCCCCTTCTCCGCTTGCCTCCACACCTTTTCCTCCCACAGAACCCAGTGCTGTGACCGAGCGCTAGCCCGAAGGGCGCTAATCTCCTATGAGTATCGGGAGCACCCCTGACCATTGATCTTGTAGATCAGACGGCTATCATTAAATCTTCAACGCTTGTGTTTTCACCCATTCAACACACTGATCGCACCATCTGTTAGTATGAATCCCTTGTGAAAGTGTACGAAAAAGGACCACTTTAGCTACGCATAACTAATAGCCCTAACAACAAAAGTGGCTGCCAATATCTTCAGATCTGTGATTAGTTAGACAAGAAAATAGCTGCAAAACACCAGATCTATGTGTGGAAAGACAATGGCGAAAAGAAATGAAGCATTTGCTCCATATCCAGCTGCAGACAAGACAAGAACACAAATTTTTGAAAGAATTTTTATATTACAGGGCACCTGGGAGGAAAACAAGAAGGTGTATCCAGCTCTCCTCAATGGGATGGGTTCTTTGTAGTCCTCAGCACTTCAGATCTAAGCTTTCTCTCTCTTGTAGGTGTAGAAAACCCAATGCAAAAATGAAGCTCAATGGGAGAAAATGATGAAAAAAATGAGACCAAGTGTATAGATCCAGAGTGATCTAATAGGTAACAAAAGGTGAAGAATGATGGGGAAAACCCTCCTATTTATAACAAAATATTGGGTCATTCTAGATCTTGGTGCATGATTAAAATAATGTTAACCAAATCTAGATCCACCTTTTATGGAATACTTTATTATATTTGTTGGAGGGAAAGGGTCTTTGACTTGGGTCAAATCCCTTGATTATTCAAAAATAAATAAATAAATGATTTATTTATCTTTTTAAGGAAGTGGTTGGAAGATAATAAAATAAATAATGATTTATTTAATTATTTGTGGGTGATTTGGTCATATTTAACAAGGAATATTATCTAAATAAGATTTAAATAATTATTCCTGGAAATTAATAAGATAAATAAAGGTTTATCTAATTAATTTCTTTAACTTTGGGTTAAACATGACTGGGAATAATAATTAAATTATGGTTTAATTAATTATTCCATGAGGAAAATCAAACAAATATGGGTTTGTTTAATATTTCCTTTTGGGGTTTCCTGTTTTAACATAGTGAAAGTGGTTTTACTTAGGGTAAAACTGGTCTTATATGGTGTACTTGGGTCCATCTAATGATAATAAGTTAGATGACCAAAAAATGGTGTAACAGATTGCCCCCCAGCGTGCGAGTGTCAGGAGCAAATCGTATGACCGAAGTACGTTGTAAGAACACAATCACTAGACAACAAAAGAGGTGTCAGAGAGAGAACGGTGTGGTAGATAGTGTGCTGAAGGACTAGACCCTGAGGAGACGAGACTCGCAGGTGCAACAAGTCTCTTTTTATGAGAGGGTACCTGTGCTGAAGGCGGCGGGGGAGGCATACCTATGCCCGCCGAGACAAAGTAAAAAAGAATAGTGTGTCCAGTAAACAAGGGACCGAACCATAAAGTACAACCGGCATAATCATGAGCCAGATAAAAATACAATGAGGAATCCCATATACATGCTGTGCCTGGGATAACAGCCAGGACTTGTACAATAATATCTGAGTACATGAGATATAAATACAACCCAAATGCCCCCTGCAAATGGGGAAGGGCTCACAAAATCTGACTGATACATGCAAATCGAAGAGGCGCTGCAAGTGGCTATGGCCAACATCATCAAATATCTGGAGCTGCATCGAAGGCTGCAAAGAAGAGGTCATCCGGGCATGTGGGGGGCTACCTGCAGGGCCACCCCCTCATGAGGGTTGAAACATCTCACACACACTCAGGAATCATCAAGAGCTGCTGCTGGATCACTGGACCATCAAGTATACGAATCTCGATCATGCTGAAGGAGCTGGAGAAACAATCAAGCTAAAGGGAAAGGAGATATCCCTTTGCCTGATCCGAGGCACCGAACAAGAATGGAAGCTGGAACCAAGGTACACCGCCCTCTAGACCTGGCTTCTGGAATAAATGAGCTGATGTCGACAGAAGGAGGTCCGCCATAGTTGAGGCAATGAGAGACCCTCAACCAAGGCACGAGAGAAAAGAGTAGAGCGACGGACAGACTGACACTAATGATGATAGTGAAATGGAAAGGACTGAGTAGCTAATGGACGACTTCCCTTGCTAGAGCATAAAGGGCATGAATGACATGGCAGCGACTGACACAACATCATCAGGGATGGGGGACAGTGAAACTGAAGGGCATAATGTGCGACACAAGAGAGAGACCAATCAATGATGGATGGAGGGCTATAGTGGGGTACAAAGGGACTCGGTATAGACTCCGTGGAGGGAATTATGACTCAAGTTGGATGCTCTAAACAAGGGCGACTCGATGGTGCTGCCACACAGTAAAGGCCCCAATGGGGGACCGTGGAAACATGAGTACATGATGGGAACTCATGACGAAAATCAACACGAACGAAGACAAGTAAGGGGGCAAGATGGTGCCCCAAGTATAAGTGTCTTAAGTGAGGAAATTCGATTTTAAGGAGGGGTGAAGTGACCATTCTTGGACAAAATGTGTCCTGGTGGAGTGTCAGACCTCAAAAAACTAACAGATACCCATTTGAGGGCTCGGTGATAGCTTTCCAACGGTGCAGACGGTTCGTCGAACAGGGCTACGATGTGGTCACAGCAGTCGAAAGAAGAAATAGGGGTTCTCTTTTAATAAGGCGGTTTTCCCTCCAAAATCACTCATTTTCTATTGTTGCTGTGGTGAATGTAGAGAGGAGAGAAGGCCCTAAATCTTGCGGTGAACGTAGCGGACAAACCGACCGTTGGAATCGCGATCCGTCAGTGGCAGGTAGGAGGTCTAACTTTTCTCTTGCATTTTGATGGATTACGTTTTCAGTTTAGGGCCCAGAAATCCAGGAACAGTCCCTCCTTCATCTCTACGGCCGGGTCGCACTTTTGGGGCAAAAAGTGCGACCTAGGACGCAGGTATCAGGGCAAAAAGTGCGACCTGGTCCAGAAAAGAGCAGAAAACTGCGACCTGGGAGATGAGGGGGTTTTGGTGCTGTTTTATGGCTGGAAGTTGGGTTTTGGTGTTTGGTTATGGTTTTCCCGATCTGTACGCTGACAAAAATGATGTGTTTGTGCAGGTATGGTAGAGTTACGGGTCAACTGGAGAGAGAGAGATCTGGGGACACTACGGACAGAGATCTAGGCAGATCAGGGCGTCCGCCGTGTTTTGGCCAGATTTGGGGTTCTCAAGTTTTTGGAGAACCCATTGATGAGAGCAGGGGAACCGTTACTGGCCCGGATTATCAGTTACTGGGATCTAGATCAGGAGATATTTTTAGTGCAGGGGCACAGGATCGAGCTGACGGTCCAGGACGTGTACTTCCTGACTGGTCTCCTGCCACTAGGGATGGTGGGGAACACACAGCCAGTGTTGCCGCGGGGGTGGCATATCATGGAGTTCGTGGAACGCCATTGTCGACCGGGTCTCCAAGTCAAGGGGACTCGAATATCGATCGGGGATATAGAGAGGCTAGAAACCCGTGCAGTGGCCACAGCTGTGCTGCGAATTCTGGGCATCCAGGCGTTCCATCACATCACTGGGGGGTAGATGATGATAGTGGAAAGTGTGTTGGGTGGGACCTACTATGGGTGGGCCCAGATGTTATTGGTGTCTCTAAAGCGACAGTTGTCACTATGCAGGCAGCAGGTGAATCATGACTGCTCATATAAGACTTTGTTGTGCGCCTTCTTCTTTGAGAAGATCCCGACCTTGAGGCCTCATGTACAGCTCCCAGATGGGGGCCCGAGGGAGCCCAGGATGCGCCGTTGGGGACGGCTACTGTACAGAGGAGGAGGAGGGGCGGTCGGGCGGGTGTTTCGACCGGATTTTTTTGCCCATTGGGATCAGATGCCGCTGTACATAGACGACTACCCCTATAGTGGGATGAGCTACTGTGGGGATCCGGATCTGCCACTTCCGCCTGGTCGAGTCTGGGGGCCCGATGGTAAGTGACAAATTGCTATTCTTGTGTGGGCATGTTAAATTTTTTGAATAGTAATTGATGGTACTGATTCATGTACTTTTGGTATGCAGATATAGCACCGGTAAAACCGGCCGGATATATGGGACGACCGGCAGTGTCTGGAGCTACAGGTCCAAGTGGGTCGAGAGCGGCGCAGAATGAGGATGCAGCCGCCCTGCTGGAGGACATCCATCGTAGATGCGAAAGGTTGTTGACCAGAGTATCAGAGCGCGGGTGGCAGGACTTAGATGACCAGTTCATAGAGCCATGTGTTGGTCTACCCTCAGAATGGCGAGGTGTCATGCGGCGCATGGCGATGGCCGGTCAGGCTATGCGCGATCTACATGCTGCAGGGGCAGAGCCATTGGCCCGGGAGCCTCCAGATAGTGATTAGGGGTAGGGGCATGTGGTGCCCCCTATGATGTATGTAGGGGCAGGTGGTGCCCCCAGTTTTGGGTTTTTGTTTGTAACATGCTATGGGCATGTCGTATATATCAGAGTAGATGGACTCTAAACATATGTTTTGCGACACATATTATGGATATGCATCGTCTTTTGATGGTTGATTTAATGTTATTTTCTTGTATGAAATGTGTGTGATAAATGCCAATCTAGAACATGGTTTGCAATACTATCTACATAGTGATTCTGTTCTCGAGGTACATGGTTGAAAGTTATGGTTTCAAATGCACGTATTAATATTTTCACTAGTAAATAGCGTCTAAACAGCACAGGGTTATGCACACGATAAACACCATTTAGTTGCATTACAAGAAGCAGGGAATCCAAACGAACGTGCAGATGGAGGATGCGATGAAAGAGGGCATCAGCTAACAGACCACGCACTGCATCATATTCGGCCTGATTGTTGGTGGCAGAACCAATGCATACCCCGTTAGAAAGAACAAGGGCATGCAAGGGGGTGAAGATGGCCCAACCTGCCGAGGCTAGATTTCTGGAGTAGCGACTTGCACCATCGGCGTAGCCGATAAAGGGTGTGGACGGGGGGTCCTGCAGAATGGTGTGACAAGACAATAAATGAGGGGATGAAAGGAAATGACGGCAGCGTGAGTGTACAGAAGTCATCGGGCGGCAACCGCAGGAGGGAGTGTAAGGGGCAGGATGACCAAGACTCAGACAAGGTGGTGTATGAGGGCTATCGGAAACATGGTGAGGACTCGGGCTGCGGAGGTCAACAGAGACACAAGTGGAGTGATCTCGGGTATGAGGAGGAACAGGGTGATCAAGGGACACAACAGGGGAGGATGCAGATGGGCTAGGCTCCGAGTGTCTCACAGAGGAAGATAGGTAAAGGATGGTTACAGTAGACTCTGTCATCTGAACATCAGGGGGGGAATGTCGATGGGAGTGGGGGGATCCTCAGGCTGACCTGAAGCGTACTGCGAGAGGATAGGAGAGGCGGATTGATTTTGTTCAACCTCATACTCTCAGATTACCTCTAAAGAGGCGTGGTAGTGCGTGAGGTGAGGACAATGGTGGGAGTAATGGCCATGAACGCCGCACAAAACACAGGGCTTGTTGGTGCGAAGATTCTTGGGGTTCTTGGTTACGGACGACGAAGGAATGGGAGCTTCAGGGATCGTAGACTCGGGGAACACGACTTTAACCATGGGCTGAATACGGGGCAACTCAGGACAAGCATGGGTGGCATGACCAGTGACATCACATAAAGTGCAAGGTTTTGCAGGAGGTGGAGGGACTGGGTCAGTCGTGGTAGTCTTGTCTTTGGGTGCCCCCTTGCGGGCTTTGCCTTTCTTCCCGGGTGCCGTCACGACAGGAGAAGGGTCCTATGGAGGTGCTGGGGGCACGGCGGCAACGGAGGAAGCTAGGGGGACCGGTTGAACCAGTGTCAAAGCCATATAGGTCTTGGGGTGACCAGGAGGGGTGGCGGCTGGGGGATCAAGGTACCAGACCGGTATGCCCAAGGTCAGGTTAGGGAAAGAGAGGGTGGCCATGACGGGGACAGAATATACTCCGGGAGGGGGAGCTAGGAAAGGGATCTGCCCAGCAGGGAAATGACTAGGAGGGACGGCTTCGAGATGGTTGAGGCCAGGAGGAACCGATCCGGGAGGATAAAGAGGTTCCGGGATACCAGCTGTAGGGGGAGGGCCAGGAGGAGGAGGTCCGGCGGGCTTAGATGAATGGCTAGGAGCGGGTTGCGGAGGGCGAGGAGGAGGTTGCTGACTAGCCGAGGCAGGCCGCTTACGGGCAGCCTGAGACGATTGCATCATGCAAACATTCGATGAGCTGGGATCGGTGACAGGAGGGGGGGGGGAGGTTAGGGAAAGTTCCAAGAAGGGAGGAATATTTGTAAACGCTGAGGGAGACACTGGTCAAGGAATCAACGGTTTTCTTGTTGGCTACAGAAGAGATAGTCGTCTCAGGGGAGGTCTAAGATTTTGGCTCATGATATGTCAACTGGTCAATGGTGACTATCTTTCCATTATGGGGGAAAGACATCTTGCGAAAGACCACGGATGGGACAGCAGACATAGCATAGGTGTAGCTTCGCCCCAATAGAATGTTGTAATCTAGCGGGGCGTCGATGACTTCGACGTCAACGCAAACAGTCTTACCGGCGAGGGTGATAGGACAATTACGAAACATGCCAATGGGCTGGGAGGCATGACCGTCCCACGCTCGAAGGGTGATCGTGGAAGGGGCCAGTTCAGGAGATCCGAGTTGCTTCCAAACCGAAGCGGACATCACGCATGTGGATGCCCCCTCATCAATTATGCACCGGGACACGTTGGCGTTCCGGATTTTGACTGGGATTTGGAAGGCGATGGAAGGAGGGAGGGGAGGATGGTCCGATTGAGTGGCGTCAAAAATAATCATTTGGTCATCAGCAGGATCTACAGCGCCCACGGCAGATAATAGAGCCTTCTTTTGGGAAGGGCACGACTGGAGGAGTTCCAGTGTGGAAATGGCAGTAGGAGACTGCGCCAGATCATCTACTATGCTATACGAATGAGCAGCTCGACCAGAAGCAGCATTTCGACGTAATGGTCCCTTAGGGATCTTGGTAGGGACCTCAACTTTGGGTTGAGGGATATGTAAGGGACCACTGGATGTCAAAAGAGGCTCTGTAGAACCTGAAGAGGGAGGCTCGGGGGCAGACTGAGCAGGAGGCTTGGGGTACTGACGAGACCGAGTTTGAAGGTGAAGATCGACGGATGGGGTAGGATCGGAGTGCATCATAAGGATCTGGTAATCAGAGGAACCAGAAATGGAAGGGGGGGCGGCTACCTGGATGTCGGGCGGTTGGGTAGCCACGAATCCTTGTTGAGGGAAAGGGTCAGTAAACACAGCTGGCTGGGTAGTGGCCACATTAGGAGGAGCATGAGGGGCGGCGTGTTGTCCGTGCAATGTGGCTTGAGACTCCCACATCTGCCGCATCTGGGGTAAGAGGGGACAATCGTGGGTGTAATGACCATAAACACCGCAACACGAACAGGGCTTGTTTGTGCGAAGCGGCCTGTCCGGCTTGGGCTGACTGCCCTGTTGCTGGTTGTCAGTGTTAGGGTCCACACCAGAATTGGGTCCTCGGGTACCAGGGGCAGATTGGTTTTGGTTGCCTCTCTGCCTTCTTTGAGAAGAAGGGGGATTAGTCGCGCCCTGCTGTGCAAATACTTGCCCTGGAGGGGGCTGTAGGTGCTGTTGCTGGGGTTGAGGAGGCAAGGGAGGAGGAAGCGCATATGCTGGAGGAGCTGGCGCACCAGGCTGCGGATAAGGGTAATGGGTGGGTTGGGCAACATTGGGGTAAGCAGGAGGTTGGGCAAAAGGAGGAGGCATGCCGTATCCTGGATACATGCTACCGGGAGGGGGAAGAGTGTTGGAGGAGTTGGCCCCTCCCTGAGGGAGACCATAGCCCATAGGAGGTTGAGCGTATGGATGGGAAAGGGCTCCAACGATACCGTTGGCGGAGTGAGATGCCCCCGGGGCGTTAGCGCCACCGGGCCTGGGGATGTCAGGAAGAATGGTATAAACATAACTAGATTGAGCGTAGATCAGGTCATATTTCAAGGCTATTTGGAGGGCGGCTTCTTCGGTTTGAGGAAAATGAGAGGTGACATCTTTGCCTATGGGAGCGGGAAGGGTGCGTAGGAACCAGTCCATGTAAACCCGATCTTCGAAGGGAGGGGCTCGACATAAGCTCCGTCTTCGTCGCCATTCTTGAACATGGGTGGAAAGGCGTGTTGAAGATGCTTGCTTAAAGGAAGTCAAGAGCTCCGTGCCAGTATCGTATCGGAGAGGGAGCTGGAAGTACGACAAAAAGGCTTGGGCAAGAGTCTCAAAGGTGGTATGGGTAGAGGTGGCTTGTTCAACATACCATTTAGAAGCTTCGCCGATAAGCGTGCATTGGAACAAACGAAGACGGATGGAGTCATCGGTAATGGAATTGGAGGAACACCACATGTGGAAAGATCGGACATGATTGGTCGGATCTTCTCCATTAAGGCCCTCAAACTTAGGGATGTCTGAGGGGAGCTTGGTTGGCATAGCGGGCCAGTTAGCATTGTGGTGAATGGGGTCATTGATCAACTGATGGAAATCGGGGAGGCTAAGGCCTGCAATGTACGGTAGCACAAGGGTGGCCGGGGTAGTTCCTGTGGCGGTTCTGCTAGTAGTAGGGCCGGCATTGGGGCCGGGAGAACTGCTAGCGTTAGGCCCTGGACCAGACATAGTGAAGGTGACAGGGGGAGAACCAGGAGGAGAAGGAGGACCCGATGAATCAGGGGAGGAGTCGGAGTGCGGACTCGAAGGTGGAATGGCTCGACGACGGCGGTGCGGAGAAGGTCGATCAACCAGAAACTGAGGGCGAAGGCCAAGAAGTCTCCGGGAAAGGCGCCTTGGGGGCACAATGGTGACAGGAAGAAGGAAACCGACAGGGGCAGAAAGGGACAGAATCAAGTAATGTCAAGGGCAGATAAGGTGCAGTGACAATTGATTTTAGAGTCTTTGCCAGGCGGTGTTAACCAGGCGCTTCTTCGCTTAGGGTCAGTGTGTGGCGTGCGTTAATTTTAATTTTTAAACCCTTTCCGTTTTGAGAGCAAGAAAAAAGTGTGTTGCGTAGCTGAAAATAAACCTACAGAGAACAGAATATAATGCTGAAATAACAGAAAAATAACAGCTACTTGTGCATCTATCTAACCCAAGAAGGTGGGTCTCTCAAAACTATGCTGAAAAGAAAGGGAAAAACTATGTAAAACACACGGAAAAGGGGCCAATAGATCTAAGGTCAAAGGGGACAGGGATCTAGAGGACAAAGCTGCTGAAAAGAGGTGCAGATCACAGCCAAGAGACAGAGGCAAGGTAGCTGGAAAAAGGAAGGAAATCAGCAAAAAACTGGAGGGGCAAGGCGGAGGCCTTCAAAGGAGGTCCAAACAAAACAACAGGAGGTGATTTGAAAGGAAAAAAGGCTGATTTCAAAGGATCTAAAAGGGAGGTAACAGATCTGGAAAAAGGAGGCTGAAGCTCTGAAAAACAGACAACTGAAACAGCTTAAAACTCTTCCACAAAAAGTGGAGGGTACTAAAGCCCTAAGGGGCTAGGTTTCCACTTAGATGAGTAAAAATAGATCAAAACTTGGTCAAAACAGGCTGAGGCAGAGGCTGGAGGACCCTGACAGAAGCTGCAGAAAAACCCAGAAAAATTGCTGAAAAAAGGGCAGGTCGCAGTTTCTGACCTGATTTCAATGCAAGTCGCAGGAAACAGGCTAAAAAGTGCGACCTGGAGGTCCAGGTCGCAGGTTTAGGGCCAAAAAGTGCGACCCCTAGTTCCGGTTGTCTCGGCGGCAGATTTTCAAAAAAGTTGCCATCTCAGTTGTGGCTGGTGTCGCTTACCTGCACAATAGGGCCAGAAATGCACGGAAGTTAGAAATTTTAATGTTTTAGGGTTTTATGTGAGAAAAACAACATAAAAATAGGAAAAATAAACAGCTGAAAAGAAACCCTAGGGTCTGAAGTAGCTGGATATGCAGGAATATGAAAAACGACAGCGGTCGTAATTTAAAACCCGTGTGGAGTCGCCATTTGTTAGTATGAATCCCTTGTCGAAGTGTACGAAAAAGGACCACTTTAGCTACGCATAACTAATAGCCCTAACAACAAAAGTGGCTGCCAATATCTTCAGATCTGCGATTAGTTAGACAAGAAAATAGCTGCAAAACACCAGATCTATGTATGGAAAGACATTAAGCAGTAAAATAAAGGGGTTTGCTCCATGCATCCAACAGACAAGACAAGAACACAATTTTTTGAAAGAATTTTTATATTACAGGGCACCTGGGAGGAAAACAAGAAGGTGTATCCGGCTCTCCTCAATGGGATGGGTTCTTTGTAGTCCTCAGCACTTCAGATCTAAGCTTTCTCTCTCTTGTAGGTGTAGAAAACCCAATGCAAAAATGAAGCTCAATGGGAGCAAATGATGAAAAAATGAGACCAAGTGTATAGATCCAGAGTGATCTAGTAGGCAACAAAAGGTGAAGAATGATGGGGAAAACCCTCCTATTTATAACAAAATATTGGGTCATTCTAGATCTTGGTGCATGATTAAAATAATGTTAACCAAATCTAGATCCACCTTTTATGGAATATTTTATTATATTTGTTGGAGGGAGAGGGTCTTTGACTTGGGTCAAATCCTTTGATTAGTCAAAAATAAATAAATAAATGATTTATTTATCTTTTTAAGGAAGTGGTTGGAAGCTAATCAAATAAATAATGATTTATTTAATTATTTGTGGGTGATTTGGTCGTATTTAACAAGGAATATTATCTAAATAAGATTTAAATAATTATTCCTAGAAATTAATAAGATAAATAAAGGTTTATCTAATTAATTTCTTTGATTTTGGGTTAAACATACAGTAGGAATAATAATTAAATTATGGTTTAATTAATTATTCCATGAGGAAAATCAAACAAATATGGGTTTGTTTAATATTTCCTTTTGGGGTTTCATGTTTTAACATAGTGAAAGCGGTTTTACTTAGGGTAAAACTGGTCTTACATGGTGTACTTGGGTCCATCTAATGATAATAAGTTAGATGACCAAAAAATGGTGTAACACCATCGCCGTCCATTCTCCGCCAGATCAACGGTCTGGAGTTTACCCGTCGATGGTCCCCACAACACACTATTTCAAAACCCGGCGGTTTCTATCGCACCGCCTTTGGGTGGTTGGTAGTATTTCCTCATCGGCCAGCAATTCCATACACCTCTCAATGCGTGGCTCCTGTACAATTTCAAAAATGCTATTCCATCGCGCGTTATCGTTCGGTACAGGACCCAGAGCGATATTCACGTCAGCCGTTAGATCTTGGGAGCCTCATCCGACGGCCATCGATCGACGAAGCTGCGCGGGGTTTAAACCATAGCCTCCGTACTCTTGGCCCATCATTCCACTTCCTTCTGCCATGTTTCCCACCATCGATCTCCTTTGAGATCTGACGGTCCAGATTGGTCTTCTCCCCACTGTTGACTATTCCGCTGTCAACCGGTTCCGCCACGTCACCTCCACATGTCCCACCATACAGTCACCCTCCCGTACCATATATTTGTTCATAGGTTGGGTTTGTTAAGGTTTTCATTTATTTCACCTCCGCGCCACCTCCCGACTGTAATCCATATTATTTTCACCGCACTATGGGTCTTCCACGATGTTTACGCCATCTAACCAGTCTACGTAGTCAATCTAGCCACCCCTGTTGCGTCCAGCACCTCCATTGTTTTCTTAACACATTCTCATCTTTTGCAGGGTTACAAAGAGGTGGAAAATCACCATCATGAATATGTACTTCTTTAACGGCGTGTTGCACAGACAGAGAGTTGGATTTGGAAGCTGGTACTATAAAGAAATGCCAAGAAAGGTGGCGGTAGTATAAATTTTATCGAAGGACAAAGTTTGAAACTTCTCAAACCTTTTTTCTAGCGCCATCAAAGCTCAAATCCTATAGAACCGAGGCATTTATGGAGCAGTGGGAAAAAACCAGCTCATGATCAAGGATTCCAGCATTAGAATTGAGTGTTTTGAGTTTAATACAACAACTTAGAGGCAATGCACCAGATCAATGATCCCATAGATCATGCAAAGGTATAGCACGCAGGAATAAATGCATATCAGGGGTTTATATAGCATTAGGATGTTTTCCTCCTTAAAAGACAGAACGCCCATGCAGTGTTCAATCTATGCCGTTTTCTGGAGAGATTTCCTACCCTGAAACAGCCCCAGTACTATCAGAGCATTTATTTCATCAGTATGGCAGATCTCTTTATCATTTCTTTATTTTTTGTTTATCCACCAACATGCACCACACGGTACTACATTCAGAGCACATCAAAGTCATATCAGAGTAACCCCCAGTCTGAAAAAGATCATTCGTTCACCAAAAGAACACTAGAGATTAATGCACAGGATCTATACAGAATGGGTTTCGGCCCTCTTTCTTTTCAGAAGTTTAATATTGCATTTAGTTCTCCACCTACCTCCTCTGCTCCTTCGGAGCTATAAATTCATGAAGAACTCATTGTAATGGTTTTTGATCAGTTATCAGAGAACTGCAAGTAGTTTCTTTTGAGACACAGTCTCTGTGTAAAGATTGTAAGATAGGTTGAAGGAGATGTTTTCAAACTGAGTATTCAACTATTGGCAATATTGTACTTGATTGGTATTGTTATTTAATATGACAAGCACATATCTTTGGATCCTGATCTAAAGAAACGGTGATGTTTTCCTATCTCTATGTTTACATTCATTTCATTTCGTTTCTACTGGCTTGCTTCAGAATATTGGCATAGGATTTACCCTTGTTAGGTACCCTATGTTTCTGCTCTCCTTTCCATCCATGTTTCTCTTCTGAATGTATTATCTAAGGAATGATTTCAGTTGGTTTAACCAGTGTAGTGGATGTTATTGCCTGCTCTCTGATGTATGAATTAAATGAATTTAGTTCTTATATGCTTCTTGTTATAGATTTAGTTGGAAGATTTGGGAACACTGGGGATTAGTGTAAGCCCTGTCCACTAGGATCCTTGTACGACCTGCTGATATGTAACTTTGTGCTCTGAAATTTGTGTTATCTCCTCCCTCCTACTTTCCATATCACATAATCATCTTGGAGATCCTATGTTTCAGATGACTAGCCCAATCGAAAGCCTGCCTATTGAGTAGTAAGCAAATCCTTTTCTGACTCCATTTCCCAATGGTTTCGAATATTTCCTGGAATATTTCACCTTTGCCTTATCCCTCTTTGCTCATTCTAGTCTTACATTGAAACCTTCTTTCCTGATAACCAGCAACCAAAACAAACAATCAACAAACAAACCTTGTGCCTATAACTAGCCTAAATCATAACATTTGAGCCTCATAGACATAAACCTTTGCTCATATAGAGAGATCCCTCTCTGGACCCAGGAGGGCTAGATCATGAGGTCTGAAAGTGGTTATGTTGTTGTCTCATCTTTTGGTCTTGACAATCTGGCCAAAACATGGGAACCCCAACATAATGGTGACTCCGCTGGGGAACTGAGTGCATTACACCTTAAAAATTCTCAAGCAGTCATAAGACCTACAATCTCTGGTTAGTTTGGCAGTTAAACAGTCTGATTCTCACATCAACCTCTACACCATTTGTTGTGTTTTCCCATACTCTTGGACAGAGTCTAGAAAGGGCCAGGTAGCCTCCAGATCTCACACTCTTTCAGAGGTGACATATTTGGTAAATTCCCTCTCAGTCAATCTCTGGTTAGAGTTTGCTGTGTTTGGGAGATATCCTTGAAAGAGGACGTCTCATAAGCACTATGGTGGACAGTGTACCCTCCAAAACATCTGAAACCTTCCACCTGGTGACTCCATAGTTCCCTAAACGTTTCAAAGACTCCACTGGTGATCAGGCAGCCTGTTGATTATCTTGGTTCACATTAGACTCCACTGGGAGACCAGCCCCCCATAACAACATCAAGCACAGTAGAAGTAACAAGTAGGGTTTAGCTGCTTGGTCAAAAACAACATTCTGGCTTCTATAACCATTCATACAAGAGCTTACCCTAACCCAAACCCACCTGAAATAGTTGATAACCCTGAGAGAATCCTCAAGGGAGATCCTACACTTAAAGGATCAATTATTTAAAAACACATCCATAGAGCTAATTCTGCACCAGAAGATCTTACAGCTCTATCGCACTTTCACCTTGACCTAGACCTACCCAACAGCTTATCTAGAACTAGGTCATTAAGTATCTTAGACCAGCTAGACCCTGAGCCTCCTGATTCACCACAGCAAAGTGGTAGATACCTGGGGGATAGACAAACTCCTCCATCTACACCTCCAGATATAAATTTCATACAAAACTTGGGGCTCAGTCACCCTAGGTCTGCTCATCAGTCTTCTGCTGGTCATAATATCCATGTCATCCATATACCAGCTACTCAAGTTAACCCATTACCTCATCAAAACAACACCATGGCAGCCTGATATGCACCTCTGGTTTTACCTCAACCTCTAGTACCCTTACCAAATTATTATTAGTCAAAAATCCCACACTTCACTGCAACAATGATCTTCAGGGCTTATATCAGACTTTCATAAACAAATGGGAAACTAGGGAAAACCCTCGCCAACTCCTAGAAGAATACATGACCCTCAAAAGAAACGTAGGAGAGAGTGTCCATGATTACACAACAAGATTTAACAAAATTTATAATGCCCTCCCTCCACATATGACACCTCCAAAAGGCATGGCCCTAGAAAAATACCCTGAGGTTTTTGATGCTGACATGGCCTATGAGCTTAGAGATAAGGAATACAGCACACTGGAGGACATGCAAAAAGGAGCAGTGAACATAGAGGCCAACCTGATTGAGAAAAGAGCAAGACTGAAAGCTGAGAGAAGGGTAACATACATAGATGACAATGTAGCCTCCACATCTGATCAAAATTACAATAAGCTGTCTAAAAATGTGGAAAGGTTACAACAAATGATGGAAAATATGGTTTTCACCATTAGCAATTAGAACAAGAACCAGAACCAGAACTTTAGAAGAAACAATAACACTGCCAACAAGTTATTCCCTCATTCCAAGAGAATTTTCTTGATGAAGATGAGGGAATCATAGAAGAGTCAGAGGGAAACACAATTAATATGTTTGAAACAGAAGATTCAATCCATAACTGTTATTCAGAAGAAGACCAGCCTTCACCCTCTGGTGGGGAGGAAGAATGGTTGGAATCTGAAGATTACAGATTAGGATTTGAAAATGCCATGATGCAGGTTAGAGAACAATACAAACTTAGAAGCAAAAAGAGTCAAGAAACTGCCAAACCCAAAGCTTCTGAGACTACCATAAAAAAGAGGCCTGAGAAAACTTCTAAAGCAACTGCTGAATCCAAAAAATCAGCAGCTGAAAGTTCTGGAGAGGAAAGAGAAAAAGACAACCAAAACACTAGTGCACAAGGTAAACCAGCTAGCGGCACTAACACTACAGTTAGTGCTCCTGATAAAACTGTTAAAAAAACTATACATAATGAGAATCGGCCCATTGATTCAGCCACTAAGGCAGTGGCAAATAAAACAGAGATGAGCACTCCCAAGTGTTAGTCCACTTTCAATTTGGAAAGTGATATTGCAAGAATTAAAATCTTTGTCCCACTTTCTGAGCTGGCCACTCAGGATGTATATAAAGGCCAAATTTTGAAGGCTTTGAACATTAGTGAGAATGGTGACTCTGTTAATTTGAATGATGATCAGCCTGCCCTCTTATTTGGTCCTAAGATAGAGGGGAAGTTTCAGGAAGGGGTAGTTCCACCTTTCTATATCAGTCTCATCATTCATGACAAGATCCTGCACAATGCAATGCATGATTCTGGAGCGTCTCACAACCTAATGCCTAAGGTAGTTATGGAAAGACTAGGTCTAGAGATAACTAGACCCTACAAAGATTTATACTCTTTCGACTCTAGCAGAGTAAAATGCCTCGGCCTGATCAAAGATCTATGTGTGAGTTTGACCCAGATCCCAGCGAAATGTATGGTCATGGATGTTGTGGTGGCAGATGTGCCACCCAAGTATGGAATGTTATTATCAAGATCATGGGGAGCCAAGCTGTAGGGTACAATGCAGATGGATGGCTCATATGCCACAATCCCAATCTTTGGCCAACTTAGAAAACTATATATGGAAACACAGATGAAATTCCTAGTCAGTAGCCCCGAAAAACCAGAAAATTCACCTGTTTATTATGTACATACAGACCTGGACTCCTTCATATTTTGTAACGACGAACCTTTAGAAGGGTCAGAGTCCCGAAACAGAGATACAAGTGGAGAGGCAAAGACCATGGACTTTAACATAATGGCTGCTCTGGATTTAGAGGACAACGAATAAGGAAGTCGCAACGAAACCTGTAGGATAGGCGGTGGATACCTTACCCCGAGTGAACAAGAAATAGAGCATAAACAGCCATCTGGCCAGATCCCTGAAAATCATACATTTCACAAGGAACAAAGCGACCCACAACCCAGTACAGACCCTATAACGCAACATAATGATGAACCCAGTTGTAGGGACAGAGATGATAACAATAAAGAGGATGAATCCATGTGGGAAATGAATTTTGATGAGTCATGCATGAGAATAATTGCTGGGGCAGGAGTGTGTCTACGCAATACAGAAAATGATTACGCAGAGATTCACGCCTGCAACCTACACTTCAAATGCACAAATAATGTCGCTGAATAGGGGCCCGTAGGATAGCCGTAAGGGGAGACTCAGATTTAGTTATTAAACAGGTGAACGGTGAATACACTGCGAAACACCCTAGGCTGAGAGCATATAGGAATGACACTATGGATCTATCGAAAATGTTTGTTGAATACAAGTTAGTGTTCGTTCCTAGGGGTCAGAATGTCATTGCAAACAGATTAGCTTGCCTAGTCAGTTCCTACCCCAAGACTCCTAGTGACCAACAGATCATCATACAGACCAAATTCAAACCTGCTGTGCCAGACAACGAAAAATATTGGCAGGTCTTTGAAGGTGATAAACAGATTGAAGACTTCCTGGTAGGCATAAACGAGTTCGAATTTCCTGATTCAAACTCCCAACCTTACAGTAGTTTCCTAAGTGAAGAATCCTTGAATGAGGAAGAAACACTCTGTAACATAGAAATAAACTCTTTAGATGAACAGACTGGAAATCCAGACCGCAAATGTGAATATGCAGATAGTGAAGAGGTAGAGGTGCTGCAGGCCAAAGATAAGAATATACCTAGAGGCCTGGCACCTTTAGAGGACCTTTTTGACTTTGATGATGTGGCAAAAAATCCCACTATAGAACATGCAGGCTCTGATGTGGAAGAATGCAACATAGGCACTGAAGATAAGCCCAAAATGATTAAACTGGCTAAGTCTTTACCTGCAGACATGAAGAAGAAATACATTGACCTTTTCAAGGAATTCATTGATGTGTTTGCATGGAGCTATGAGGACTTAAAGACCTATGACACAAATATCATTCAGCATAAGATACCCTTGAAAGAAAATCAGAAGCCCTTTAGGCAAAAACTTCGTAGAATCAATCCTAAACAATTGCCTGCAGTAGAGAAAGAGATCGAGAAGATGTATGAAGTAGGTATAATTGTGCCCATGAGGTTCTCTGATTGGGTATCAAACTTAGTAGATGTGAGGAAGAAAACAGGGGAAATCAGATTGTGTATAGACTTTAGGAATCTTAATAGAGCCTCACTCAAAGACAATTACCCTCTGCCTAAAATGGAACATATTCTTCAGAAGGTAGTAGTTTCTAAGAGGATTTCCCTGCTAGATGGTTTCTCCAGATATAACCAAGTCTTAGTAATCCCAGAAGACCAACTCAAGACAGCCTTTACCACTCCATGGGGTACCTTTATGTATGTGAAGATTCCTTTTGGATTGATGAACGCTGGAGCCACCTTCCAAAGAGCGATGGACATAGCATTTTCAGATGAGATAGGGCTCTTCATTGTTATCTTCTTGGATGACATAACTGTCTTTTCCAAGACCGAAGAAGAACACCTGAAGCATCTGATAAAAGTATTTGAAAAATGTCAAAGGTTTGGTCTGTCTTTGAACCCCAAAAATATTGTCTTTGGGCTACAGGAGGGTAAACTCCTTGGCCACATTATATCCGAGAAGGGAATCAGGATAGACCCACAGCAAGTTGAGGGAATACTACAGATCACACACCCCAGAAACATCAAGTAATTACAGTCTTTCATTGGGAAGATTAACTTCCTTACGAGGTTTATTCCAAATCTGGCTGAACACCTTAGGAACATGACTAACATGCTGAAGAAAGGTGCAGGAGTTAAATGGACTATAGGAGCTAAGAAATCTTTCGAATCAATAAAACTTGCACTTACCCAAGCTCCCATCCTAACTAGCCCAAATTTCTCCAAAGATTTCCTGATTTTTTCATTCGCCTCTGAGCACACAGTGGCTGCAGTTTTGCTACAGAAAAACATGAATGGAATGGAACAGCCAATTGCCTTCTTTAGCAAAGCACTCAAAGATGCACCCTTGAAATACAACATCATGGAGAAACAGGCCTATGCTCTGGTTAAGACCTTGAAAGACTTCAGGGTGTACATATTGCATTCTCACACTGTGGCTTATGTGCCCAACATCATAGTCAAAGATATACTGTCCCAAGACCCAGATGGGAAAAGGGGCAAATGGATAGCTGTGATCTTAGAATATGATCTTGAGATAAAACCCACCAAACTGATTAAAGGACAGGGCTTAGCTAAATTAATGGTTGAATCAAACCTACAAGCCCTAGACATTAAAATGATAAATACCATGGATGAGCAACAAGAATTGCCTGACCTCACTGTTGAGGAAAAATTTCAGAGCTCTCGGTATTCCGACATTCTGTATGTGCTTACACACCTCAATGCCCCTCCTGGGTTATCAAATACCAAGGCCAGATTCTTAAAGCTAAAGACCAGAAATTACTGCATCTTGAATGAAAAATTATACTGGAAGAATCCTAATGGCCTATTTCTTAAATGTCTGCCTGAAAATGAGGCAGAGAGGGTTAAACAAGAGTTCCATGCTAGAGAATGTGGAGGCCACCTAAGTTGGAAAGCCACTGCAAACAAAATACTCAGAGCTAGCTACTATTGGCCCACACTCTTCAATGATGTTCATAAGATGATAGTCACCTGCCACAAATGCCATATCTTTGAAGGAAAAAGAAAACTCCTCCCTTTACCCCTAAAACCCATTACTGTTGAAGGCCCTTTTCTACAATGGGGCCTAGATTTCATAGGAGAAATCCATCCTGCTTCTTCTGCACAACACAAATGGATCCTGACAGCCACAGACTATTTCACTAAGTGGATAGAGGCCATACCCCCTAGGAAGGCCACAGATTCAGTCATCATTAGTTTCCTAGAAGGTCACATCCTCTCTCGGTTTGGCTTCCCAAGGAAAATAATCACTGATAATTCTACTACTTTCGGATCCAAAAAGATGGTTGATTTTTGTCACAGGTATCAAATAACGCTTGGTCATTCAATTGCCTATTACCCTCAAGGTAATGGATTAGCTGAATCATCAAACAAGAGCCTAGTGATCATCATCAAGAAGCTGTTGGAAGAGAAAAAAAAGTCATGGCATAATAAGTTAGTGCATGCTTTGTGGGCTGACAGGCTTACAACAAAGAATTCCATTAGCATGTCACCATTTCAGCTTGTCTATGGTACAGAAGAAGTATTCCCTACCAGCCTTGGGATACTAGTGATCAAACTGGTCCAGCGGATTCAAACAGAAGAAGACAGTATGGTGAGGAGAATAAATTAGACAATCCATCTCCAGCAAACAAGGGAAGAGGTCTACAACAGAGCAGTGAAAGTTCAGGAAAACATAAAGAAGTTATTTGACAAGAGAACTAAAGCTGCTGATTTCAAAATTGGGGATAAAGTTCTGAAATGGGACTCAAGAAGAGAAGATAAAGGAAAGCACAACAAGTTTGACAGTCTGTGGCAAGGTCCTTACATCATCCAGGCCACTGTGGGTCCAAATGCCTTTTTCCTACAAGAATTAGATGGTACTGAACTGTTTGGGGGTCCTGTCAATGGCAGTTTTTATTTTCAAAGAAAAAGAGAAAATGTTTCAAAAAATAGAGGAAAGGGAGAGGTTTAGACATGCTTAAAACATGAACCTCTAATGTGCAAAGGATTGGCTCTAATAAACTCAAAAACTGAGCCAAAGAAAGTCAAACATCTGGTCCTAACATGCCCAAAATCTAGGCCAACAAAGAAAAGGAAGTGACTCCAACATGCTCAAAACTTGAGTCACAAAAAGATAAGAAGGATGCTACAAGTTACAGATTTCAAGCCTTCAGGTTTTGTTTCCACAGTTTTGCAAGTTTCTATCCATGTGCAACTGTCTTTATGCCATGGTCCACAGCAAGCCAGACAGTCTAATCTTGGCTTGGATGTTTTTCAATTTATGTTTTAGAATGTAGAGAAATCTGTTGGACAGTTTAATCCCAGCAGATATTATATTAGGTAGAGAAACATATGAGACCAACAATCTAATCTGGTCTCATGGAGCAATAAGGGTAGTAATAGAATAGGTTTATTTTCTTGTTTGTAAGAAATAAAAAATATGTAAAGGGTCTGCTAGCTCAAATGCACCCTAGAAAAAAAAATGCTAGGATTGTAGTATGGGTAGGTAGATTATTGGGGAAAGTCTGTCTGGTGATGTTTCTCCATATTCTGGCAGCTGATCAAAGAAAGAAAAGGATGTGCCAAGTAGCAGGCATCTGGCCTACTCCAAAGTTCAATTTCTGAATTCTTGACTCCTTCAAGAAGAAGCCATCCCCATGTGGAGCCACTGTTAGCCCCCCTATAAATTTTTGACAAAGCAAAGCAAGGGGCTAAATTTGTTTTTGAGCCCTCAAGGAATGCATCCACCCGAAGACACATCATCCTTGAGGTCTCCTATGCCTTTTCCTTTGATAAAATTCTTTCTGCAGAATTCTCCATGTTGCTCCTCTCTTCCCCTTTGCAAAATCCCCTTTCCAACCCAATTTCTCCCCAAATTCCCCTTTGAATCCTACCCTTACCCTTGGTTTCCTCAAAATTCCCCTCTGTCTCTCTATCGTTACCCTCCTCAGGCCTCAAAATGCATTAAAAATGGCTAAAAAACCCACTTTCAGACCATATAATAGGCCTCAGCCCCTTCTCTGCTCGCCTCCACACCTTTTCCTCCCACAGAACCCAGTGCTGTGACCGAGCGCTAGCCCGAAGGGCACTAATATCCTATGAGTATCGGGAGCACCCCTGACCATTGATCTTGTAGATCGGACGACTATCATTAAATCTTCAACGCCCATGTTTTCACCCATTCAACACACTGATCGTGCCATCGCCGTCCATTCTCCGCCAGATCAATGGTCCGGAGTTTACCCATCGGTGGTCCTCGCAACACACTACTTCAAAACCCGGCGGTTTCTATCGCACCACCTTCGGGCGGTTGGCGGTATTTCCTCATCAGCTAGCGATTCCATACACCTCTCGACATGTGGCTCCTGTATGATTTCAAAACTTCTATTCCATCACGCGTTATCGTTCGGTACAGGACGCGCAACGATATTGACATCAGTCGTTCGATCTTGGGAGTCTCATCCGACGTCCATCGATCGACGAAGCTGCGTGGGGTTTAAACCATAGCCTCCGTACTCCTGGCCCACTGTTCCACTGCCTTCCGCCGTGTTTCCCATCGTCGATCTCCTTTGAGATCTGACGGTCCAGATTGGTCTTCTCCCCACTGTTGACTATTCCGCTGTCAACCAATTCCGCCACGTCACCTCCACGTGTCCCACCGTACAGTCGCCCTCTCGTCTCATATATTTGTTCATAGGTCGGGTTTGTTAAGGTTTTCATTTATTTCGCCTCCGCGCCACCTCCCGACTGTAATCCATATTATTTTCACCGCACTATGGGTCTTCCACGATGTTTACGCCATCTAACCAGTCTGCATAGTCAGTCTAGCCACCCCCGTTGCGTCCACCACCTCCATTGTTTTCTTAATGCGTTCTCGTCTTTTGCAGGGTTACAAAGAGGTGGAAAACTACCATGATGAACATGTAATTCTTTAATGGTGTGTTGCACAGACAGAGAGTTGGATTTTGAAGCTGGTACTATAAAGAAATGTCAAGAAAGGTGGTGGCAGTATAAATTCTATCGAAGGAAAAATTTTGAAACTTCGCAAACCTTTTTTCCGGTGCCATCAAAGCTCAAATCCTGCAGAATCGAGGCATTTATGGAGCAGTGGGAAAAAACCAGCTCATGATCAAGGATTCTAGTATTAGAATTGAGTGTTTTGAGTTTAATACAACAGCTTAGAGGCAAAGCACCAGATCAATGATCCCACAGATCATGCAAAGGTACAACACGCAGGAATAAATGCATATCAGGGGTTTATATAGCAGCAGGATGTTTTCCTCCTTAAAAGACAGAACGCCCATGCAGTGTTCAATCTATGCTATGTTCTGGAGAGATTTCGTACCCTGAAATAGCCCCAGTACTATCAGAGCATTTATTTCATTAGTATGGCAGATCTCTTTATCATTTCTTTATCTTTTGTTTATCCACCAACATGCACCACATGGTACTACAGTCAGAGCACATCAGAGTCATATCAGAGTAACCCCCAGTCTAAAAAAGATCATTCGTTCACCCAAATAACACCATAGATTAATGCACAGGATCTATACAGAATGGGCTTTGGCCCTCTTTCTTTTCAGAAGTTAATATTGCATTTAGTTCTCCACCTACCTCCTCTGCACCTCTGGAGCTATAAATTCATGAAGAACTCATTGTAATGGTTGTTGATCAGTTATCAGAGAACTGCAAGTAGTTTCTTTTGAGACACAGTATTTGTGTAAAGATTGTAAGATAGGTTGAAGGAGATGTTTTCAGACTGAGTATTCAACTATTGGCAATATTGTAATTGATTGGTATTGTTATTTAATATGACAAGCACATTTATTTGGATCCAAATATGAAGCAGCGGTGATGTTTTCCTATCTCTGTGTTTACATTCATTTCATTTCGTTTCTACTGGCTTGCATCATAATATTGGCATAGGATTTACCCTTGTTAGGTACCCTATGTTTCTGCTCTCCTTGCCATCCATGCTTCTCTTCTGAATGTATTATCTAGGAAACGATTTCAGTTGGTTTAACCAGTGTAGTGGATGTTATTTCCTGCTCTCTGATGTATGAATTAAATGAATTCAGTTCTTAGATGCTTCTTGTTATAGATTTAGTTGGAAGATTTGGGAATACTAGGGATTAGTGTAAGCCCTGTCCACTAGGATGCTTGTATGGCCTGATGATCTATAACTTTGTGCTCTGAAATTTGTGTTATCCCCTCCCTCCTACTTTCCATATCACATAATCATCTTGGAGATCCTATGTTTCAGATGACTAGCCCAATCGAAAGCCTACCTATTGAGTAGTAAGAAAATCCTTTCCTGACTCCATTGCCCAATGGTTTCGAATATTTCCTGGAATATTTCACCTCTGCCTTATCCCTCTTTGCTCATTCTGGTCTTACATTGAAACCTTCTTTCCTGATAACCAGCAACCAAAACAAACAATCAACAAACAAACCTTGTGCCTATAACTAGCCTAAGTCATAACATTTGAGCCTCATAGACATAAACCTTTGCTCATATATAGAGATTCCTCTTTGGACCCAGGAGGGCTAGATCCTGAGGTCTGAAAGTGGTTCTAATGTTGTCTCATCTTTTGGTCTTGCCAATCTGGCCAAAACATGGGAACCCCAACAGGCCGTTCGATATGCAAATCGTTGGGCGGTGGTGGATTTGAACTAGTACTAGGTTCTTGAGCATCTATGGTAGGATTTCCATAAATCTTGGCTCGTGTTTGAAGTTCAACACTCTCAATGCCATAAATGGCGGATGGTCCTTCACTGGAAGGATGTGAACCACCATTGCCTCGTTGATGGGGTTGTGGCAGATTGTCAACCATGTGTTGATGTTGCTGCTGTTGATTAGGGAAAGGATTATGAATAACGACGGGTGTTCGCCCAGAATCCTTGTTTGCAATAAAATCGGTGCATTCCTGCAACTGAGGACATTTGTATGTCAAGTGGTCCTCCACACAGATCTTGCAAGGAAATTTCATGGGTTTATCCTTCCCTTTGTCATTTTTGGCAACGTTTTTCTGATTAGGGTTATTATGATTGTCTGACTACTCTTCCGAAGAAGATGTCTTTTTCTTGTTCTTCTTATTTTTCCCACTAGGTTTTTGTGAATTTTGCATAGAATTTACCTCAGCGGCAGGAAGAGTAGTCGTTTGGTGAGGGGTGGTGGTAGCTAAAGATGGCTGGGAGGCTTGCCCCCGAGACTTTTTTGTGGCTACACTAGAGATTGTGCCAACGAGACCGTCGGCGTGAGCTCTAGTTTTTTGAGTAGCCAGAGGATTTGGGTTACCAGGGGCATTGGGGAGAGAATCATATAGTGTGCCAGATTGTGAATAAATTAAATCCAAATGTTATGCACGATGAATGCATTGATCTTCTGTAACCGCACTGGAAAGGCCAATGTCTTTAGAGATGTGGGGTAAGAGAGACTTACAAAACCAATTAGCTAAGAGACGATCTAGGATTGGCGCTTTGAATAGCCTCCTCCTATGTCTCCATTCATGAATGTGATCAGAGATATGGGTGGCGGTGTCTTGGTGCAGCAAGGTTAGAAATTTCGTTCTAGTTTCAAATCTGATTGGTAATTGGAATTTCTTTAGAAACTCCGTCGCTAAAGCGCCAAAAGTGTTGACGGTGGCGTGTGGAAGTTCAATATACCACTTGGCAGCATTGCCTATAAGGGTGCGGGGAAATAGTCGAAGCTGGACACTATCATCCACCATGGAATTGGATATAGACCATAGATGAAAGGTAGTGATGTGTGCGGTTGGGTTGTCCCCTTGTTTCCCATCGAACTTTGGGATGTCAGTAGGAATCTTGTGTGGTACTGGAGGCCAGAGCATGTTGTGATTGATGGGATCATTAGTCAGTTTCTGGATATCGGGGATGTCCAGAGTTGCCAAAAATGGTAATTGTGGATTTTCCCCCGAATCTAACCAAGGAAATATGGGCTGACTATTTATACCATAGGGTCCACCCATTAATGTGTTACCAGGAGGATAAGTAGGACTTTGATAAAAATTTCTTATAGGTGGAGGGGTAGGGACATATAGTTGTTGTCCATAGGGCATATTGTATTGTGGGGCAAACAGTTGGTTGCCCCCAGTATAAAAGTTCCCTCCCATTCCAGATGGAGGTTGGGGTGGGTTAGTCCATATGGATGCAATAGAGTTTTCTGGAGGCATGCTACTACTTGCATAGTTCGGCAACGACATAGACCCTACACCTATATTTGAACCACTTAAGGGAATAGTATTAACAATAGGTTGTCCCGTTTGTCCTAAGGATTGCCGGGGAAGTGAAATGTTCCCTGTTACCTACGTGCTGGTGACACTGCCCCCTGGTATAGTGGCCAAAGGGTTTGAACTCAGCAAAGGGTTCCAACCGAAAGGGTTGCTAAAAGGAACCGAAGTAGTCACACTCGTGGGAGGAGAAACCGTGGGTCCCAACTTGGACATGGTAGGAGTAGATCCCAAAGGATTCAGCAAGATACTGACAGTTGTGATGACCATAGGGTTAGGATTAGGTATATGTTGACTACTGGGGTTACATAGTGATGGCATAGAACTGACAACCGGCGGGGAGTATGGTGGCGAACTTGGGATGGTTGCCATTGGCATCGACCCTGTGGATGTTGATGGTGAAATGGATGTTTGTGCGGCCAAAGACATATCTTGGCGTGGTGGAATCTGAACTATCACAGGCCCCAACGGATCAGTGAGTGGAGGATTGTAATGAGGTACAACCCCTTCCATGAAAGGGTCCTCCAGAAATTCTGTATGATACAAGGCTATGTGTAAATCAATGTTTGTCAATAGAGACTTCTATTCCATAGAAGGCACGGGTTCACCAAGGTTAAGTTGTTCCTCAAGAGGTAGAGGAGGTAGACCTTGCTGTCGTCGAGACAGACGGTGTGGGTCAGACGACGCCACGGTGACCTGTTTATTTTTAAAAACTTTTAATAAATTGTGATGTATTATAAAGTCTCAATGATAGTAACCACACACCTAAAAAAGAAAAAAGGACTCTCTAAAATCAATCAGCAAGCAACCAGAAAAGGGTGCCCTATCTGATTACTACCATTTGCTGGTGATGAAATCTAGTATCACAATAGTATATAGAGAGGGTTGGTCGAACGTATAGTCACAGTCACTCTAGAGCTTCACCCGAACCTCAGACGATAGGTGTAATCACTATCGTGGAGACAAGTACCCTCCTAAAGACCGAAGACAGAGTGGGTCTATCTGTTTCAGGTACCAGGACAGCCCGTCCCAATCACCTTGTGTAAGTCCCTAGAAAGTATGGCCACTAAAGATACCTCAAATCACAGACAACATCAGAGGGGTCCACGGTCAAGGAAAGCATGCTATATGGGCAGAATACGTAGATCCCCGATCTAGTTTCAACATCCCCGAAGGTAACCCCAATATATAACACACCCACTGGATGCAGTTGAAGGCGGGCTACTTTCTTGTGCACCCAAGTGTTGTCTCGTGCTAAGCTCCGATAAAGGAACGGTCCCGATAATATGAGTGCAGTAGGATTTCGCTCATTAATGACTCTAGTTTCAAGTTTTGAGATCTTGGGTGATTTTCTCACTTTTCCTAACCCAAGATCCTAGCCTGAACTACTATTGGTGTGAGCTCAAAAAGAGTAATGTGATTGATTTTATTATCGCTTGATTCTTAGTGTACTTGATTATTAGTCTTGCGGAGGGGGAGTGGACGTATGAAATGTAATGAGACTCTAACTCAAGAAACCATGCAAAATATGCTCTAAATATTCAATTCGATGAAGAGTATTTCTACAAGGAGAGGTTTCTTTTCAACATCCATGCACTAACATTCAAATAGCATAGTTTAACTTTAAAGATTTAGACTTCTATCTACCTCTTCTTAACAGTCTATGAACTAAAATTTTTAGAATTAACTCAGCTAGATGCAGAAAAACTAAAAAAAAAAAATCTTCTCTAAAAATTAAATGCTTTCGACACTAACTTTTCAAACAAGAGAAAACAAATAGAAACGCCATCTTAGTAAACAAGCACAAGGATTCAGTCAAGGAGAGATACTGATGGCCAAAAAAATTTGCAACCAAAACACAATCACAGCAGTGAACAACAAATTTTGGCTGAGTAACACACTATCTCTGAGTAAAGACAACATTAATCCAGAGACTAACGCACTGTATTTAATCAGAGTCAGCATTATAACGCACTGGAAAACCCACAGAGGTAGCGTTAGCCAGGGAAAAGTTCTTCAGATGGTAAAACAGAAACAAGATTGAACTCTTCCAGGTTTTTAAAATGTTTACTGGGCATAAATACTGGTCAGAAGGGTCTATGAACAAAGGAAAGAAGAGAGGAGGAAATAAATAGTTTGGAAAATATGGGGAAACTCCCCAGTGGAGTCGCCAATTCTGCTATAGGGTAAAATTCTTGGGTTGTTGGTTATCGAATATCCCTCTCAGGGCTTTCCAATGCCTGAGGCAGACAGTAAGATTAGTTGTATAGTTCACAAAGATTGCACATACATATTCATATTAACTTAAAATAACTTGATAGAACAAGATAGAATATTACCTCTTTAATGATCTTGGAGTCCCTTGGAGAGCACTAGGTAGTGAAGCAGGAGTTCTCCTTCACCAGCTCCAAATCTTGGCCCTGCAATCAATTAAAGCACCCATGTAATCTCTATCATAACATATATTTCCTATGAATTAATTCAATATATAATGAACACTTAAACTATGCACATCTAATCCATTCATCTCATGCTATATAAGTGATTAAATAACAATGACAATATCAACGCATAGAATGGACAAAACATATATAGTTCTATTGATTTATAAAAAAGGAGGATTTATTTTCTCATCTGAGAAAAATCAGTAAGAGTAGAAACCCTTGCATGTCTCCCATGGATGGACCACCAAGTTTTTGCTTCTCCCTCAAGGTGCAGCGCTGCAATTGCTACAGCCTCTCTGTCTACTACAGGATGTAGTAGGAAGAAAGCCTCTAGCTTCTTCACCCAATCCTCTACTGTACATGTGGGTGACCCATCAAAAGTACATAATAGAAATCTATTGCCTTTCATCTTCCCATGACTATGGGGTCTTCTTTACTCTCTTTTCTGAACAAAGTGTGAAAAATTTAGAGTCTCTTGGAAGACTCTAGGGTTTGCTCTATATTCAGCAAGATATTCACTTAGAATTTTGAATTACAAGTGCTCTCCATGCTTCTTCTCTACTTCTCTGTGAGAATAGGAAGTGCATGGTCCTTCCTCTTCTCCTTTGAAATTCGAACTTCACAGGCTGAGCCAAGTTTGAAACTTCGATACCACTGTAATGTTCCGAAATGGAAATCAGCAACTTTTTCACCGCTGAAGAACTCCTTTGTCGGAAATATGAACAAGGCTATGCCAGAGTTGGACTGAGAGAGATTTTACCAGTTATTTCACCTCTAAAGAGAGGATGAGAACCAGAGGCTTCCTGGCCCTTTCTCAGACTCTGCCTATAGCTATGCAAATGTTTCTTCCTTCAGGAAGATCTTGCTCAAAAGAGATGAGCTACAACAACATCTGAAACTTTAATAATGAAAAACATTGAAATAATACATCATATGATACAAGAAGAGTGCATAGCTGATTTATAAAGTGCAACAAAAAATATAGATACAAATCTTGAGGAAAAGACCTCTCAAGATGGACTAGATCATCCTCAATCAAGATTATACATGGAAACTCAAGATTACACTGCTATACAATAATGCCCTAGCTATGTCTGCGCAGTTATATGAGGAGACTGCAATATGTAAAATGAAAATATGATGATATATCATTAATATCTCAAGAAAAGAGGGGGAGCAAGCTCTCAACCCTTGAAAATAACTAACTAACAATCCTTAGAAGGATTGGCTGCAATACATGTACAAAATGATAAAATACAAAAATTTCGGAGTTGCAGTGTAGCTGCTGCAACTCAATAATAATACATGAATGGAGGAGGGAAAGAATGCTGCAAAAAATATAGAAACCTCCTACAATGATCTTCTAAGTGAAATACTGGCCCCTTTCACTGAAGATTACACTCTCTGATTCCCTCGGTGAATCCTCCTACAATTTCCCTCTGAATATAACGTTGTAAGAGGGAGTGACTACGCTGGGGCTGAGATGAAACAAATGGCCCTATGCCAAAATCTGCAATAAAGCTCCGAAAATGTCCCTTGCTCATTTCTTAGAGAAAGGATAACTCCTCCTCTTCAAAACTAGCTCAGGAAATGGTGGGATAATGATCCCTCAATGCTACCTCCGACAACTCCAATGAATCTTCCCAACAGAAACACTGTAGCTGAAAGAGATGGCTTTGGCCTCAAGCATGGATGTGAGGAAGATGAAGAAAAACTCCTCCAAAGCCTCCCAAGGAAGAGAAGGAAACTCCTAAACAGGAATTCCCCTTGTGCTGAGCAGCAAATGCTATCTCAGTTGAATAACTGAAGAGAGCTCCAAAATCGAATTCTCAAGCATAATGAACAATGGCTCTCCTTCACCTTTTTATGCAAGGAATGATTCCTTGTGATGGACCCCACTCACATTAGGGTTTCTCTCATTTCGAATTTCCCTCCATCCAACTACACAATATTCTTGTGCAAGCTTCCCCTCTTGGGTACGTTGTTGACTTGGGTCAAACATGGTCTAGCTAACTTGCTTTTGGCCCTTTTCAAACTTGGGGCTACTAACTTAGGCCACTAAATTGACTTTTTTCACCTTAGGAGTGTTTATTAGGTTGCTACATGGGCTCCTTTACCCATCTTATTCCTTTTATTAACATAAAATAAAAATTAATGTTCCAATTACCTTATTGAAAAATTTGGAACATTACAGCTGTCTCTTGAACTCCTGATACATAAATCAATAAAGTCAGCAAAATTTTCCTGATATATATCACCTTTTCCCATGATGTTTAATGTTTCAACCCATTTTTCCTTCATCCCTTTAAGTAATGCAATTTTTAACACATTATCAGGTAAGGGTAAAGATGCATAACGTGATCTCTAGAGATTGTATTGAAAGTGTTCTACATATTCCGCAAGTGTTTCATTAGGTTTTGTTGTCATCTGAAATATTTTGTCTTTTAATTCCCTAGACCTAAAATAATCCTGATATTTCCTTAGAAACATAGCTTTCATCTAATCCCATTCATTTATAACACCTCCACTTAACCCCATAAACCATCGTAAAGCTGCTCCTTTTAATGTGGAGGGAAATAATTTTAATTTTTGGGGATCGGTGGTATAGTCATACCCTCTGCATAATACGTCGAATTCAAATAGAAATGCATCTAGATCTTCCGATGTTAAGCCATGGAATGTAGGAATATGCTGAAGAGGAATGGCCTTCATAGGTGCATTAACTGCTACAATGGGATATTTCAATGTGGAAGTTTGAGGGGTTTGCTGGTTCTGGTTCTGGGCCATTTGATCAAATAAGTGCCAATATCCTTCTAGGATTTATAGGGAATTATTTCTAGGCTGACTAGAAGGAATAGGAATGACCTTGACAACACTCCCTTGATCTGGAATAATGAGTGTTCCTTTCTGACCTACTACCTAAGGAGATTCAGGTCCTTTAGCTTTGTTTTGAATGATGTTGACAACACTTCCCTTATCTAGGCTACTCACTGTTTGGATTAATTAAAGATGAGATTTTGGTTCTTCTGTTTCCCCTGTTTCTCCTCCTCCTTCACAGAGATTACTAGAGTTCCCTTCTTGCAGAGAAATTAGGTGAGAATTCTCAATTTCTTGGGAATCTTGCTCAATTCCTTCTGTTTGGATATGTATCTCAGCAAAGGCTACAGATGGTGATTTTGTGGCCTCAAGGGAACTAGTAGGTTGTCTAGAAGTAACTTTTCTAGGTCCTACTGATGGCTAAGATTCGGCTTTCTTTAGGATTTTGTCGATCAAATTTGTTCGCCCAAGGGTCATCGGTCCCTTAGGTTTTTCGCGTTTAGGAGGAATTTTGTTCTGTTTAGGTTTTCTATTCATTCAAAAAACACAAGCATTCCTTCCTACCTAAAAATTTTTACTCAATTCTCCTGTGAAGCGGGCCAATGAACAAGTATGTTCCTTGCTCGGTACGTAGGTTCTTACCTTCTGCTTTTAATACCCAACTCTTCCCTAGAAGAAAAAATCAAATATGCATCACTCTTTCTAAATGGCATACACTCTCCTCGGCAACGGTGCCAAAATGTTGAGGCATAAAAGGTGTCTTTTGAATGCCTATTTATCCTACATTAATTATCAATCCAGGTATGCTTTTTTATTTCAAGAGTGTACTTTGTTTGAGGATGCAATTCAATCTAAGAGTAATGCCTTGCAATATGTAGTACAGTCTTGTAAATACGAGAGTAAACAGATTCTTGGAAATGAAATATAACTATAATGACATGAAATTAAATGCTCTGAAATCCAATCATTCACTCTGCAATCATCAGTCAAGGATGCAGTAATGATAACTCTTTCCTTTAGCAACTGATGTAATTGAAATCAAATGAAAACAAGATAATCAATCTGAGAACGAAGGTAGCAATAACCAGATGTCCTTTACAGTTGATGATCTCGCATTAAAACAATTAAATGGAAATGGAAATTTAACTAAATCACTTATGCTGCTGATGAAAGTAAACTAGGCAAGTTCTCAAAAGAAAAACCAACTCTTTGCAAGAATGAAATATACTGTAAACTAATTAAATGAAATGAACAGCAAATCTGGAATTGAACAGCAATAGAAATGAACAGCAAACTCTAACTACTGGAATCGAATAGCACTTCTATCTAATTGGATTGAACAACAAAACTCTATTGAACAGCAAACTGAATGGAACAACAAATAGATTGGAACAACAACTGAAATAGAACAGCAACTACTGAACAACGTAGATCTGTTAAAGCATAACAAGACAAGTGATACATAGATTAAGATTCTTGTTAAATCATAAAGGAACAACAACGCAATTCACCAATATAACATACCAATATTATGAAGAAATTAAGCAGTAAACCATTAAACTTGAAAGTTGTAATGAAAACAAATGCAAACCATCACACAACGATAATTGAAAGATAATAATACAAACAACAGATGGATCCACCAAGGTCGGGCCCTTAGCCACTAGTGAAACACCGTTGGGCTACTCCAGAGTCAATAAATGGAACGGCAACTAGATCATGTATTAATCAGGAATAATAGCATTTACAACAGTCGCTCTTTGATCACAAGAGTCAATGAGAAATTACAGAGTTACAAAATGAGTTTCAATAATAATCATTTTGTCCCACGATTTCTATAGGCACTGCCTTTTATAATGATTCGTTGTACAATACAAGAAACAACAATAGACTTTGAACATCGATCCCTCAGGATCTAAAGATCTTGAGGGATTCGCTCCCTTTTCTTCTTTTAGCTAATGCTTAGTCTTCTTAGGCTGTAGTCGTGTTGTTCCCTGCCTTACTTTAGTTGTGCGTTCTAACTTCATCCTTTCTGTTTGGATACGGCCCTTTGCTAGAGGAACAACAGTTACTTCTGTTTTAGCTTTGCCTTTCGAATGGTGGTTTACCACTTCATTTGTTTCTTGTTGAGAATAAAAGACAATCTTTAGCTAATTTTCACAATAAACATTAATCTTTGCAATTCTATCATAATCCTTCAATATATCATCTTTCTAGAATAAAAAGAGTTATGTTTAAAGGAAAAAAGTAAAGAAATGCATGGTGAATTCATACCTTTTCCAATTGTCAACACCCCCCATAAAGGATTTGGCTAGTAAACCTATCTCATTTGATAGATGACCATGATATTTTGCGGTAAGTGGATTTCGTTGGTGTCTGTGGCAAGTGATCGGGGTAATTTAATCAAGCTATCGAGATTAGTCCATTCAAACCTTTTAGATGCCATTCATCCATGTCATATGACACCTCATTCTATACCTCCACATCTTCCTCCCCACATCACCAGTATGATATCATGTCATACATCTATCCCTTCCACATTTAATTCATTTTCCCCCCACTTTTTCCTAATTACCCTTAAAACCATGTTTCTACGCTCAAAGTCACTTATCTACTACTTGTTCTGGAGCATGCCCAAGTAAACATGTGTCTGCCAGTTCACCAATTTGGAGTCCAACATCATCTGAAATGTTCCAAGTATTTATTCATCGTGCATACCCTCTCAATTATTCCAAAATGTCAAATAAATCTTCTATGGTGGGTTCTGCAACCCACGTTCCTCTTATGGACATTTTTGACCCTGTCTGCACATTTAAACTGATGGAGATTCATCAAATCATCCTAGTTGGTTAATTGGATTCCCCTGTATACTCTGCAGTTGTAAAATCAAGATTATTCTTTGAAATTCTCCCTTAGATATATTTATTCCCAACATTTATCACTTGGATGACTTCCTCTCTTTATCCCTAGAAATTTTTTATGATGAATTCACTAGGGGGGTAATATTTTCCAAGTTTTTGCCTTGTTATTTAGCAGGCCCTTGATTTTCCACACTCAAAGCATTATACCTATTTTTTTGAAGAAACACTGGTTTCTAGTTTCCAAAACTTGTGAAGAGAAAATTATGCCAAATTGTCTTCTCATATTATGCTAGTTGGACACACTTTATCTCTAGAACCAACTATGTTTCCCTTAGATAGTTTTGCTAAATATTTCCAACCAATTTTGTAAGTAATTTCTAGGGTATTGGGGAGAGAAAATACTTTTACTATTGTTCATACAATTATAGGAATGTTTAAATTGGTCATGCAACCTGAACTGACTCTTGATATACCAAATTTCTTGGAGATTTTAGTGAATTCTCAATTATCAAATTTGAATCTTACTGGTTGTTTCATATTTCCATCTCTGTTGATCTACTGTATCCTCTATGTACATGTAGATAAATTCATTCATTTATGCCTGAACATAATGGATTTACATAAATAGAAACAGTCAGTGATAAATTGGACAAAGACTGTAAGAAGTCACCCTAAACATGAGGGTTTTTCATATTTCATTGCCTCTTTTATATCAATTGTCTATTCAATTATAAACAACTTAGTTCAACCATGACTCTTTCCAAAAGCCCAATCCTTTTTACAATTCAGTAAGGCTGTCAAAGTAGGAGATTGGTTTCAGTTTGAATATTATGTTTAAATTATATTGTATGGAGCATAGGTTTCCCCTTACAAGCTCCCTTATTTTGTACCAATGATTTTACTTGCACTGGATTTCACTAGGAAAAGTTTAAATGTAGATAAATTTCATTTTGTGCCAGAAAATAAGGGACATTTGATCAAGTTTACCAAAACTATTGGGCCTTTTATTGTTAATAATTGACAGGATATTAAGGAAGTTGAGAAAATGCTTCAAAATATGCATCTTCAGCAAGGAGATAAATGGTCCTATGTCTCGCATAAAATTGTTTCAAGAAGAAGGGTGGAGAATTCTTATGCTCCCTACACACATGAATAAATACCTGAAATAGAAAAACTAGCTAATGGTGGTCAATCTCAAGCACAAAAGGGGATGGAGGTTGAGACTCCCCATCCTACAAAAAAATGATTGAAGAGAGGAATTGAAGAGATTATTGATGTGTATGGTGAACCCAGCCATAGTTATAAGAAATCAAAGCTACATGGAAAATAAAAGGAATCTGAGCCTTTGGTAAAAAAAAATTCCACTGTAGTTGGTTTTTAGTTACAATTGGGAGAAGTGAGATGCACACCTTCCTCTCCTATTTTTTTCTTGATGGGGCCTAGACCCAGGTTCATGGCCACTGCGCAGTCCAACAAAACCCACTATTACCGACCCTTTCATCAACAATCTTCTTTCGCAGGCCAAAGTCTCACCCGAGTCAATATAGGGGGGATGCTAGAACCAGGTTTCTGCATCCAAAGCAATAGAGTATTGTGGCTTTAGAGATTTTTGTTCTTATCAACTCTTCGCAGATCAGATCTATCAATAATATAGGTGTTTTTCAACACATATGTTGAACTGTAATCTTCCTAATTAGCTTTCAGCTAGTTAGAATATTATATTTTTCTTTTGTCATTTAGATAGATGAATAAGAGGGTAGGGATACCCATAAATCTCCTTAGTGGGAATAAAACCACTTCTAATGTGAATGTGGATCATCTTATCAACTAGATAATGCACCCTTCTGTATGAATAGAGGTTTAAGCATGTAGGTGGGATCAAGTTTGACCAAATAAAAAACATTGGTATGGAGGTAATGGAGAGTTATTAAGGGATAGTGCAGTGTTAGTGGGAGGGAGTCTCCATGGGAGTAACATCTTTAATGAGTGGGGACAAGCGTGAGGAGACTCACAAAGAATATAAAGAAGGGGATGGCAGCCATGGAAGGAATTCTAAATATTTTTTATGTCTTGTTCTTTTATGACTTTTTGCACTCTTTAGTTGTTTAGGGGAGTCTGTTGTGTTGTTTAGCACAAGGGTGTTTCTTAGTGGAAATCCCAACCTCATACTCGGGGGACTTCAAGTGCCCACTTAAGAGAGGTTCATTGAGCTCCATTTCCACCATCCGGCATCAGGCCAAGCTTTGGCCATTATCCACAGTGCAGTCTCCTTCAGGATTGTGTTGTTTTGCAGGGCAATAGTAGTGGAGGGTTGATAGACGCAGTTTCTGAGCTTGTTTTCCAGTGACAGGAGCAGCCCTTCATCCAAGAGGCTAGAAAGGAGGTTCCTTGAGCATTATTTCATAATCTAGCATCAGGAAAAAAAATTTCCATCATCTACAATGCAGTCTCCTTTAGAAAATGTGTTATTTTGTAGGGCAGTTTCAGTAGAGGGCTTAGTGCCCAAGTTTGTAAGTTAGATTCCCAGTGAGGGGAGCAGCCCTTCATCTGGGAGATCTATTGGAGGATTATTAGCCATTTATATATCAAATTAGCCACCTCCTAGTAGTTATCCAATTGCAGAGTGTTATTTAGCTCTAGGGTTGCATTTTGGTATTTTTATATTTTTTGTATTTCCGGAAACCCTTTCTGGGTTGTCTTGGAATTGTGCTAGAAGGCCTAGATCTTTGATCCCGGAATTTTCTAAGCACTATATCAGAAGATCCATGTACTTTAATTTATAGAATAATTTATTCCCAACAAAAAATGTGTTGTCTTAGCCTATGGCATTCTTATATAGTAGTTATTCTCCATGTTTCATGTACTGGATTCTTAGAGTCTTGTTTTGCCTTTATTGAGTGTCTTTCTCCCCAAGATTTTGTATACATTTTCTGCTATAATGTCTAATATAATGACTTCATGATCTGATATCATTTGATGTGTTGATATTTCACTGCAATTTTCTATTTATATGTTCTATATTCCTGTTTTTCCTAATTTGGAATATTACAGTGGTATCAAAGCATAATCTTGGCTCATCCTGTGTAGTACAACAATTATGTCATCAGAAGAAGAAGAGACCATCATAGAAAGGGGAAATCGGTATCTTAATAGAAATCGGGGATATGATTATATAGGCCCCAAAGGAGACAAAGGAAAAACTCCAATATCAGGAGAGATGGATAAAAAGGAGTTTCCCAAGCTTCTTCTTCAAACCATGCAGGATATTTCCTGATAAATCGAGGAGATGAGGATGGAGAAACACAAAGAATCCCCTAGAGGATTTCTACATGGAGAAATATCTGGCATTTCACATCACTGGTATTATAAACAAGTGAAGCAACAAGTTTCCCAACGCTCCACTATGCCTACATTCCTAGTAGTGGGAAATGGAGTTGGAGGACACCAAGAACAAGAAACTCTTGAAGATTATTTTCTAGAGTATGAGTTGTTGGGAATCTATAATTTATTAGCAAGATTGGCAGAGTCCAATTATAGAAACACATTGTTTCAACCAACTTTTGGATTCTAGGATCTATCCCTCCTAAATCCGGAGAGGGATCTCTTCAATATGTACAAAGATGGATTTGTCTTTGAAGTTTTGGGATAATGATATTAGGCTAGTTATGAGGTCCAAGGTTTTTTTTTGTTTTTGGATGGTTCAGCATGATTGCTATTAGAGGTGAAAATTCCCAAAGGTAAAGAGGTTCAAAAGTGAGAAGTTGCAAGCAAAAGAGTAAGTTTTGATCAAGATGAAAGATGATGGCAGGTTTTCAGTCCATTGGGCTATGGAGTCATAAGAGGATTTAATTGAAACAATCAGGTTCAAGAGTGGTCCATGGGGCAAGTCATCTATGTCTAAGGATCTCTTTAAGGTTTGATTTATGGAATGGAATGATACATCAAGAAGGGAAAATAAATAGATGCAGAACAAAGAGCAGCCCAGGATCTGGTAAGTACTTTGAAACTAGCCAGCCTTTGACCAGGAACTTAAGGAAGACATGAAAGCAAACTAGGATCTGGTAAGTACTTTGAAACTATCCAGCCTTTGATACACTTCCAATAGAAAACATACAAAAACTAAAGGAAACTTGAAGGCAACCTTTGGAGTAGAGACTAGCGGGCCAAGCTCACCACAAATCCTCTCCTAGCTCTTCTTTACTTGGCTACTTCCAAGACAATCACATAGATAACACAGAATGGCCTAAGATCTGGTAAGTACTTTGAAACTATCCATCTTTTAACACATTCTAAGGGAAACAATCAAACAGTCATGAAAACAAGACTGGGACCAGGGCTCACCATATCTTCCTCAGTTCATCTTCACACAACATATACTGAAAGTAACATTCAAAAATAACATTCAGCTAAGACAATAAGATGAGGGAACACCAGCATTCCTATGGTTAAACTGAATTAAATCATTTTCAAATAACACAGTGGGAAGAAAACATTTAAATAAATATTTCTCAGCCATAGGAGGTTACTGATATGCAGTAGGTCCTAACCTTGTTTAAACTGTTCTTTACAGAAGAAAATGAAACAAAATGAATATAGGAATAAAATAACAAGTTACAATGAGAATAACATCACCGTCGACATAGACCAGGATCCCATAAATCAGCTCGTATTGATGCTCCAAACTGGTTACAATCTTCAAGTCCAGTGTTTTAATTCATCTTTCTTTCATAACCTAACTTATCTGTTACAAGCAGAGCTCCAAGAGCCAGTGAATCACTATTTACAATCAGGAGTCTTCGGCTCAATTACATTACAATGCTTCAACAATTACATCAACAACCAACCCCTCACTCATCTTCTATTGAAGTATATATAGAAGAATGAGGAGGTGAGATCTGATTAAAGATCTCAAATAAAATTAATACAGAGTTAATGTTTTCTTGGCCCTTGGGAGGCTCAATGAAGAAACTGTACAGGTGTTTTACTGTATTAATTGATTTACACTCATGAATTAGGCTTGGTGGGAGCTTTTGTTGACCTTTGAGGCTTTGTGTGATGCTAGGGATACTCTGCAGACATTATTTCATTAAATCCCTGGCAAAAGTAACTCTTCAGCTGCGTCGAGGTAAAATATCTGATTTCGATCAATAACTTATGTTCTTGATTGAATAATTTGAGGCACAGGTGGCACTTTGGTCACTGGGAGGAATCAATTCGCCTCCATCTGTGGCAGTGGAGGGTTTTCCTGATAAAACACTTTTAGGTTTTCCTTTAAACTGTGTTTTAGATTGGGGATTAGGCTTTTGATAACTATCTTAGCCGTAATCCCCGCTGATCTGTCCATCAATTTTATGTTCTGGTTCATCCTAATCTTCAACATTGATAATCCTTGATTGTGCCCGTTTCTTGGTTTCCCTTGCTGTTGTGCCGGGCTGCGCAGGGTTCATAAGGCATCAATGCCTGAGAAAACATCAATGAAACATGCATTTCAACTCTGTGGATGATTTTCCTGATGTATTCGAAGGCCAGAGGATCGTCATCCTTGGTCGACGAAATTTCTTCATTTAAGCGAAAAAACATTAAACCCTGTAAAAAGAAAACAAATGTTACGAAATCCTGCGTTTATAGGTCAATCTGCATCGGAGGATGTGCGGAGGAAGCAGGGCTGTTGGATGGCATCATCCAACGGTCGGGATTTAATCTCAGAATGGTTGAAAAATCATGGGGGAAGGAGGATCAAATCTGAGCCGTTGATCATGCGTGATCGATGGTCGGGAGTGGGCAATGGAAAGTCAGTGGCGGGGAATCATTGACTGGGCAACGGAATCGGGCGGCGCGATATGGGCCGTCGATCTACAGATCAGATCAATGGCGGAGATTGCTTTGCGGATGTACGAGGGCCTGTTTATCACACGCGCACCTTTGTTATCCATCGAGCAACTTTGGTTAGCACTCACCGTCGGATCAATGGGCCCAGATCGGACGGCGGAGATCAATTTCGATGGGCATCCTGGTACGAATTATAACGCGTGATGGACGACGGTTGCACGGCGGTTTTCAAATCGTACAAGGGACATGCGTCATACAGCGTATGGAATCGTTGGCCAATGGAAGAAAACTGTAGAAATTTATTGAATAACGAAGATTTATCCACTGAGATTATCTTGATCATACATTAATTCGAATTCATGTATAACACATAACCTCTTCTACAATCAATCATCAATTTGTGGAAATAGAAACAGTCGCATGCGCACATAAACACAATATGTAATGGGGAAAGCTTATAGCTGAAAACCCCCAGCTATTTTGTCTATTATAATAAAAGAAAACATGTAAAAATATCAGTACAATACTCCTCACAAGTACTCAGTACTGTCTCCAAAAGTTACACACAAACTAGCTCAGTTTTGAACAAGTCACAGGTTCAAAACTCATCCACTAATGGCCTGCCTCTACTGCGCAATCCAAGTTGGTTCAAGGAGAGATCCAAGTTTGAATCTCCTTGGCCTCAACTATGCAATCCTCATGGGTAATATCCTCCAATGCTTGTGCAAATCTCATGCACAACTGCTGTCGCAACTAATAGCAAACTCACCCTTTCATCTACCTCTTCCACTGGTCTTCACTGAACTGTCCATGCACTGTAGTAAACTGATGTGTTCTTGAGTTGAATAATGAGTTAATAATTAGTGAATTAAATAATATTTAATTCACTCCATTCATTACTAGTTGATTAGCTAGTTAAACTAATCACAACTAGTTCAACTAAGTTAAACCGAACACAACTCCACCAACTATCTCATCAACTCCACCAAACTCTGCCACTGAAGTCCTAACTGAAGTCAACCATGCATGAGCTCACCAAACCCCAAGGAATAGTGTAATTCCTTCTGTCAGATGCATGGGCCACATCCATAGCTCCAACTGAAGTGCTGTAAGAGAATAAACTGAAGTTTAGAGTCCAAATATTATTAAGGGTTAATAATATTTGACTGACCTATTTTTAGACAGGCAGTCTAAAAATAGACTTCGACCTGTATGTCTAAAAATATAGGTCCATATATTTTTACCAACTCGACCAATCATCCAATAATAGCATATTGTAACTCCTAGACCATGCTGCATATGTCTAAAAATAGACATAGTCTAAAAATATACTTTGCACCAAAAAATAGCCTGCGGGCCCACTTAGTGAAGGCGACTTCATTTCACTAAGCTCCATCATCTTGTTGCATTTTCAACACTCCCTCTCAACAAGATATGGATTATCTACAACCCCTATCCTGCCTCTGTGGAATTCGAATTTTCTCCTGGTGAGCGCCTTCGTCAAGATGTCACCATCCGGATCCTCTGTGGGAAGATATGAAAGTAACATGATTCTCCGCTGAACACAATCTCTGATATGATGGTACCTGATGTTGATGTGTTTGGATCTATCATGAAATACTGGATTAGCTGAGAGTTTAATGCAACTCTGGTTATCACAATAGATCACAGTAGGCTCCAAGTGTGACCTGAACAATCCGACGAGGATCTTCCTCATCCAAATAGCCTCGCATGCAGCCAAGCTTGCTGCCATGTACTCGGCCTCTGCTGAACTGAGTGCCACGGATCTCTGCTTCCTGCTGTACCAGGAAACTGCTGTTGATCCAATGCTGAAAACTCCTCCAGATGTGCTCTTTCGGTCCGTTGGGCTCCCTGCCCAATCTGCATCAGTGAAGCCGGAAAGCTTCGCTCCATCCTCCTGTCTGTACCATAGACCATATCCCGATGTGCCACTAAGATAACGCAATACATGCTTGCCTGCCTTCCAAAAGAGCTTGGTAGGCTTAACCATAGCTTGCGAAAGTTGGTTAACTGCATAGCATATATCGGGTCGTGTATTGACCAGATACATAAGCGACCCCACCACCAACTATCGATAGACAGTGGCATCCACTACCTCCGCTGAAGTAGCATCCTCCTTCCTCCAACCACCAGGAAGAGGAGTGTCAACAGGCTTGCAGCCTTGCATGTTGAACCTCTCCAGAATCTCCCGGGCATACTTGCCCTAAGAAACAAACAGTCCTCCGCTGCGCTACCAAATCTCCAATCCCACGAAATAATGAAGGATGCCCAAGTCCTTCATCTCAAACTCTCGTGCAAGATCCTCCTTGCATGAAAGTATCAACTGCTCATCGCCAGTCAAAATCAGATCATCTACATACAGTACGATGATCAACAACTTCCCCTCCACCACAATCTGGTACAAGTTAGGATCCGCCTCACTCTTGGAGAATCCAAGCCCGGTGAAGTAGCTGTTTATCCGAGTGTACCAAGCACGAGGTGCTTGCTTCAGCCCGTACAGTGCTCTCTTGAGTCGACACACATGCGACTCACTGCTGAAGATCTCGAAACCTTTAGGCTGCTCTATGTACACCTCCTCCTCAATGACTCCGTTGAGGAACGCAGTCTTCACATCCATCTGATGGATGTGCCATCCCATCTGCGCTGAGAGAGCTAGGATCATCCGTATGGAAGAGTACCTTGCGACATGTGCAAAGGTATCCTCATAATCGATCCCCTCGATCTGTGAGAAGCCACAGGTGACAAATCTCGCCTTGTACTTCTCCACACTCCCGTCAGCCGCCTGCTTCACTTTGTAGATCCATCATGAACCCACCACTGATTTCCCTTCCGATCTTGGGACAATCTCCCATGCACTGTTTCTGATTATCGAATCATATTCTTCAATCATGGCATCTACCCATGCGGGTTCCTCCACAGCTTCCTCAAAAAAGGATGGCTCCATCACGACACATTGACTCATAAGAGCCATGTATCCAGTGTACCAATCCGGTGACTGCCTCTGTCTGCGCTGTGTTTTAGGTGGTCTTACAACCTTCTCTGCATCTTGAGCCAGTCGCTCAGCTTCTGTAGTGCGCTTGCGCCCTTTGATGGTTGGCGCTACATGAGTGGTCTCTTCCACTTCATGAACTTCCTCTTGTGGCTGATCCACCTCCGGAAGCTCCTCCTTAGGAACTAATAGCTCCTCATCTGCATGCAATTGTGGCTCCCTCTCAAGCGAACACTGCATGGATTTCTCCTCCTGAAACTTGATATCCCGTCGCACAATAGCCTTGCGACTGTCTGGAAAATACACATGATAGTTGTGAGGTGTATCAGTGTACCCCACAAATATTCCAACCTCTGCGGTCGGATCCAGCTTCTTTCTGGCGTCCTTCGTCACATGCATGTAGACAGGTGAGCCAAAAATCCTCAGATGAGAGATGTCAGGCCTCTTGCCAGAAAACGCCTCCTCCGGTGTACTCATGCCAAGTATCTTGTGAGGACAACGGTTCTGCACATACACTGCAGTATTGCATGCCTCGGCCCACAAGTGAAGGGGTAGGCCCTGATCATGCAACATCGCCCGTGCAGCACCCACGATCGTTCTGTTCTTCCGCTCAGCCACCCCGTTCTGCTGTGGGTTATGGGGTGCGATGAGCTCTCTCCGAATCCCTTCTGCGTTGCAAAAGTCTTTGAATTCAGTAGAGATGAATTCACCACCATTGTCGCTCCTAAGAGCCTTCACATGCTTCCCCGATTCCTTCTCAACCAGCGCCTTGAATTCACAGAACTTTGAAAATGTCTCGCTCTTCTTCTGCATGAAGAAGATCCAGCACTTCCGAGAGAAATCATCAACAAAGATCACATAGTACTTGTGCTTTGCTGTCGAAGCTACAGAGAAAGGACCACACGTCTGTGTGAACTCTCTCAAGGATCGTCGTGGCACGACTATCCTTCTCGTGAAAGGTGGCTTTCACATACTTCCCCAAGGTACACCCCTTGCACTGATCTGACTGCGCAAGAGTGCCCTTAGGAAGCCCGGTAGAAATCTGCTGCAGGATCTTCAAAGCTCCATGGTGAAGGTGGCCCAATCTCCTGTGCCACAGCTCGCCATCATCATCCCGGCTCACCACTTCTCCCGCCTTGCATGCCATTCTTTGCCACATGACCATCTACTTGCAAGCTGATAAGGAGTTCTTGACTCAAACCCTATCTTCCGGGTCTCTCCAGTTGTCTTACTGCGCAGGAAAGCCTTTCCTTCGCTGAAGACCACATCATACCCCTTGTCTTCCAACATCACCACAGAGATCGGATTCTTCATCAATCCTGGAACATGCAATACTTCCTTCAATACGAAGGGTTTACCAGACTCCCTCTCAAAGGAAATGGTACCGATACCGGTCGCACTGTATCTACCATCATCGCCCATCTCGATGTGCACTCCAAGATCTTTCTCCTCCATATCTGAAAACAAATCCCGATCTCCGGTCATGTGAA